>JALBZD010000990.1:0-12374 GCA_038050675.1 Globisporangium cylindrosporum
ATGATTAGCGCATAGAGGTACGTCCCCCGTCAAAACTGATATTTTTCCTGGATTCTCCATACAAAAATACATACATGCGCAAAATTTCAGATGAATCCGAGCACTTTTGCTTTACACATGTAAAAAAGAGTGGTACGCAGTACATAGACAGGTCGGAAAGTCCCACAGTCGTGTTCGCGATACAAAAATACGTAGGTATACAAAGTCTCATACAAATTGGCTTTGTCCTTGGCGCACAGTGACTCAATTGGTTTTCATTTGAACAGAGTTTGCTATACAAATTGCCAGATACAAAGTGGTCGCACTCGATAAATTTAGCCCTAATTGAAACTTTTCAACAGAAAACCCTGAATATTTCACTTGGTTCACTTTATTAGGAAACCCGAGCCAAATTGGCGCATCATGGTTAAGGTCTGGGAGCGAAACCAAAATGACTGAAGTTTGTATCATGATGTGCCTGTTTAGAGATCGAAACTCCGCCCGAGCCAAAGTTCGCTGTCGCTGCTGCCCACGCTCTCACGACGTTCGAGCAGCACTGCCTCATCAAGGATTGAGACGCCATCAGCGCCGTCGAGGTCGCGGACGAGTCCGGAGGCACCACTCGCTATTCGATCGTGGAGGCCGTAGCGCTGGTGAGCTTCGTCTTCAGCGGCAGGCACCTCTACCGCGCCAACGACACACCGCCGCTGCTGGTCACGCGCTTCGTGCCGCATCGCGTGCTGTGCACGTTCAACTTCCTCTTCGTGCGTTGGCGCGTCGACCTGGAGCGCGCCACCGTCGCGAAGCCGACTGTGTGCCATTGGGTGTCGCGAACCCCGGCTCTAGGACGGAGACCCGATCGATGGTATTGACTTGAAACTCGTACCGTAGGTTAGATTAGGCTATTCCTCACTCGAAGTGTATGGAGCGAATCGACAGTGGACCGTCTCAAACCTGTTGCATGGAGGCAGCTGAAGGTGGACACACGCATCCTCGTGTAGAACGTTTGGCTAAAAAGAATGGTGAGGGCTTCCAGCAGCGAATGCTGTTTCAAGTCGATGCCCTCTATGCGTCTCGCATCTTGAAAAAGCCAAAGCGCCAGTCAAGCCATTTATTTCTGTGAATTTCAAGCCAAAACGTGCTTCGTGCACAACTGGTCGAGTCGCAAGAGTGCGCTTGAGCGACTTTGTGTAGCGTTAGTGGTCGGAGAAAGGATTCCGAACCAGCCCCTGTTGTTGCCGAATTCGTCTGCGTATGAGGCGAGTGAGAGAGCATTCCGATTTTCGCCCCCTGCCATGCGGAGATGCGCCTGGAGACGTTCAAGGTTGTTCATTTTTATCCCAACGGTTGTACGAGGAAAGTGAAGGTTTTGAGCCAATTTATCAGCCTCCTCCCTCTATCATCTCCAAGTTTTTGTGCTGACAATTTGAGAGGCCTAAACGAAAGAAAGCTCATGGGAAAATAACTTGGCCTGTGCGAAAACCGAAGACGAGAAGACGAGCACCAGAGCCCTTCGTCTCCATCTGTGGAAACCGAAGGTTGGCTGGTATCTGTTGACGAAGTGCGCACGCAGATCGACGCTGGCCGACCGCTCCCAACCGATCAGAATCAATCGTATCTTCCGTAGCAAACCAGTTTGGTCTGATCGATCAGACTCAAGGAGTTCGATACTGTATCAGGCAGGGCTGTAGGAGCCAAACACTCAACCGAGACATGCGCTGTACCACCCGCGCGGAAAGTGGGACCTTTACCCACTTTACCCAGTGCCACACACGCTATGCATCGTGGCGATGGACTCCTGTAAAAGTTTCGATCAGTGAGCACAAGTTGCAAGTTTCTTAGGGTTTAAATTCGCTTTTGGCTTCCCTAAAAAACAAGACCCTTTGTCCTGTACATGCATTGCGTGCGCGCTTTTGAAGCTCGCGGCGTTGGACATCGTGAAGACGCGCTCGAGGGAGTGGAGCTCGATGCGTTGCGTGGTATAGCCATTTGCAGTCGAGGGTGGAAATGCGGCCGGTGAGGCACATGGGACAAAAATGAGCCGAGCAGGAAAGAGTTCCGAGAAGAGACATGGTCTGAATGAAAGTGGATGAATGGCTTATGACGGAGCGGATTGATTGTGTGCGTTATTGATCGAGGAGGAGCCAGAGATGGGCATACTTGTATGTTCACTTCTCAGTTCTCAGGGAATACTAGCTGGTATCTCGTTGGTTAGGGAGGCGTCACAGGGAACCGATGCGAAGAGCTCAACGGAGCATTCGACAAAGAGAACATACAGCATCGAAGAGAGAGAGAGAGTCAGTTGTAATTGCGAGAGCAAACTCCGGGTTGGATTCGCAAGCAGAATACTACAACTTCCTTTCTTTACACTCAATCTATCGGCTGTGAGCACAGACGCTGGCGTGGTAAAATGTGCCTTTCCGTTGAGTTTATTAATTCCGATTTTAGCGTTTCAAGGGAGTTAGATCAAGAGACTAAAAAAGTAAATAAAAAATCTACTTCCCCACACACAACACACAGAGCCGTCTCCGGGGCAGGCAGAAGCCGCCTGCAGCACGGACAGGTTCTCTTCTTGCACATGCAGGCAAGTTAGGCTTTCAAAACCATGGTAAACGCCAAGAAGACACTCCGAAGGAGGCAAGCCTCACGTTTGCAGCAGAGTCCGAAATGTATACAGTACGGATTGATTTGGACTTTTTTTTTACCAAAAGTGCGGAATGCGCAATGTGTTGCGTGATGGGAGGTGCAGGCGCGGGCCGTCGAGGTGATGGCTGCGTGTCTGGCCTCACGCATCCCACTCTTACTCAACCAGCTGACACCCGCTGACAGCAAAACGGTCGTCTACACGAGCGCTCGGCCGCGAAGCCACACACTTTGGGCTGAATGTGCACACAAAGCTGCAGACAGAACCACCTTTCTGGTTCACGAAACAGAGCACCTGGCCCGCCTCTCTCACCCACTCCCACGCTTTCGTGATGGTGACGGAACGGTTCGTGGCGGATCAATTTTGGCAGGTAGCATTTCCGTGACCGAGCTGCCATATTCACGAGCTGACACAACGGATTTCACAGGGGACGCGGTTGTGCGTCGGTCAAGTGATGGGGAAGATCGCCCAGACGCGAGCCACCGTCACCGTCGGACCCCGCGTACTGGCTGAACTGGATGTGTACCCCGCAGAAAAACACTTGCGCCTTGCATTAAATCATGTGTGCTCGTCTCCTCCCTCTTGTTCCCAGCCCGGATGGCCGTTTTCCTTGACGCGAGTGAGCATTCTGCGCGCCTGGGATTACAGACCCGCTTCAAATCTCTCTGCCTTCTCTCAATCAATCGTCCTGGTCCTTGACCTCTCGTGTGCAGCTTTGCGTTCCCGCCAGCCGGCTTCGGTCTCTCCTTCTCTCTCGCGCGCCTCGGAGCCCTTCGTGCGCACGCGCTTTCGTCTCCACTTGGGTCGTTTTCATTCTCCAATTCGCCGCCTTCCCCAACAACCAGCTCCTCTCCAGAGTCTCAACGGAATCCACGATGGACGGCTCCTCCAACGCCGCGAAGATCGAGATCGCCCAGCGCGTCTCGTACCTGAGCAACGTCTCGCAGACGAAGGACGGTGACTACCAGGGCGTCAAGACCCCAGACGCGCTCGAGGGCGGCGCTCTGCGTGACGGTGGCGCTCCCAGCCTGCTCAGCAAGGACTACATCGGCGTGCTCGCGCAGTACGCTGCCGTGGGCCTCATCGACGCCGTGCTGCCGAACACAATCTACCCGCTCATGCAGTCGTACCTGAACGCCAGCGGCTCGCAGATCCTGACGGCGTCCACTCTCATCGCGCTTCCGTGGTCCTTCAAGGTCTTCTACGGCGTGCTGTCAGACTGCGTACCGATCTTCGGCTACCGTCGCCGTCCGTATATGATCATCGGCTGGGGCATCTGCTTCGCCATGCTCTTGATCATGGCGTGCTCGCCAATCGGTGACCCGTATTTCAAGAACCCAGAGGACGCCAGCATCGCCCCAGAAGACTACCCTCAGTACCCTGGCATCGAAGACACGTTCAACCTCAAGGCGCCTTCCAAGGGTGGCAAGTACGTGCTGCTCATGATGTTTAGCGCTTTCGGCTACCTGATGGCGGATGTGTGCGCCGACGGCATGGTCGTGGAGCTCGCTCAGCGTGAGCCGGAGGCCATTCGCGGCACGACCCAGACGGCGATCTACGGCACGCGCACGGCGCTTAACGTCGTTGGCGCGCTACTGACGGGGTTTGCGTTCAACGGCAAGGAGTACGGTGGTGACTTTGACTGGTCAATGAGCTTCCCAGCACTGATGGTCGTGTTGACGATCTGCCTGGCGCCAGTCATGCCGGCCACGTGGTTCTTCATCCGTGAGGAGAAGAAGCCTCGCGCGGTCTTCGGTCCATACATCAAGGAGCTCTGGGCATTCCTGCAGACGCGCGCGGTGTACCAAATCATCTTCTACAACTTCTTCAGCGGCATCTTCTCCAGCTTCTCGTACACTGTGGGCTCGCCAATTCAGCGCTACTTGGTGCACGTCACGCCTCTTAACAATTCCCTCAGTAACGTGCTGGGCAACTTTGTGTTCATGGTCGGCATCTTCGTGACCGGCAAGTGGGGCTTGCACTGGAACTGGCGCTGGGTGATCGTCGTCACGGGCATCATAGTGATCGTCGTGGACTTTACGGTGACGCTCATGGTCATCTGGGACGTGTTCCGCAACCAGTGGTTCTGGCTTGGCCCTCCAATCGCGGTGTACGTGCCAGCCGGTATCAGCTTCATCGTGTCGACCTTCGTGACTGTGGAACTCGCGGGCGAGGGCAACGAAGGTGCGGTGTACGGTCTGCTGACCACGGTGTCCAACTTGTCGTCGCCATTCGCCGCCACGCTGACCAAGATCGTGGACCAGCAGTGGCACATGACGAACGAGCGCATCCAGAACGACGACCACTCGATCCGCATGGACATGACCAAGGCCGTGATCCTCATGTACGCCATGAGCGTGGCGTCGTGGTTCTTCCTTCCGCTGCTGCCGAAGCAGAAGGCGGAGACCCAGGAGCTCAAGAAGAACGGCGGCACCAGCAAGCTCCTCGGCGCCATCACGGTCTTCTACCTCGTGTTCGCGTTCGTCTGGTCGGTCATGACCAACCTCATGGGCATCTTCGACAGCACCTCATGCCTCGTCATCGCCGGTGGCGACGGTTGTTAAGTGCGGGCTCATCTGTCCTTCACTGGTGGACAAGTTTCCTGTGACTTGTGTTCGTGTGCTGTAGCTTCTCGTGTACAAGCTCCAATTAACCTGGATACAACCCCACCTTTATGAACCTTTTGATTGAATTGTTGCGGCATCACTGACAAGGTCACACACCTGGAACAGTGCTACCAGCTGCATCAAAATCACGATACAGTCATGCGGTCTGTCTGTCTACCTAGATCCTGATCATTGAGCAATTCTATCTATCACACCCACGTGCACACAATTGCCCTACCTTTTCCACATCATGACTGCCGCTTTATGATGTCGTCATGATGCGGCAGTCATGAAGTGGAAAAGGTTGCTTGGCACGTCGTTGAAGCCGCGAACATCCTTCCCACAAAAGAGTCGCTTCTGGGTGAGTTGTCTATGGCGCAAAACTTTGAGGCGC
This sequence comes from Globisporangium cylindrosporum, assembly GCA_038050675.1. NCBI lineage: Eukaryota > Oomycota > Peronosporomycetes > Pythiales > Pythiaceae > Globisporangium > Globisporangium cylindrosporum. The sequence goes on from JALBZD010000990.1 coordinate 5,624, forward strand.
TACGCGTTGCGGTTGATCGGGCGGGAACGCGCTCTCCATGTCGCTGCTGAAGAGCAAGATAGAGGAAAGGCTCCGACACGAGGCGTCACGAGAGATACAGGGTCTGATCTTATGCACTTCAGATTGGCAATCAGCATGCTATGCACATGCCGACTTGTCCATGCCGATATCGACTGGGTGGCGTCGCCGTCATCGCGTGTTAGCATCAACTGCGCATTCGTCAACCTCTTCGGTTGATCGCACTGATGAGTTTGCACTGACATCTATCTCAGCTCCTCTTACTGACCTCCTTGTGTGGGTGGACACTCGCGTGTGTGAGGTTCCAATATCTGAAAGCAGCTCTCTCTCTCTCTCTCTCTCTCTCTCTCTCTCTCTCTCTCTCTCGCACTTCTCAGTGCCGAACTTACTTTATCAACTGAGACTTCAGGGGCCAAAGGCACTGCTCACACCAGCATACTAGTAAACGGTTCACTCACCCCAAGCGCCAGATATCGTACTTATGGTCACCACACAGAATCCGTTATGCGGACCAGATACAGAGCAGCAGATTTAAACTTCGGATTTCAAAAATGCAGCATCCAGAAGTGTTGCTATTACTGGATCGCTCCTTAACAATCGCTTCACGCGCTTGAAAGCCCTGACTGTGGTTTAGAGGAATGAATATGCAGCACTGTGTTTCTTTTTCTCCTTTGCTACACAGAAAAGAATGTTCATACTTGGAAACCCGAAGGGCCTCACAAAACAAAAGACAAGAGTGCGAGAGTTTACGACGTGCGCACGCGCGCCGCGTCCGCCATCTCCTCCCAGTCGGTTGAGCAGACCTTGTAGATGGACACGAGGCAACCGCCGAAGATGCCGGCTGTGAGCCCCATCCAGAGCCCCTCTACACCGAACTGGAGCGTGAACGCCAGGTACAGGCCAAACGGCAGCCCGATCGCAAAGTACGCGAACAGGTTGATGTACGCACCAAGCACGTTGCGGCCCGTGCCGCGGAATACGCCCTGCATCACGCTGTTCACGGCGTCGAGCATTTGGTACGGCATCAGGAACAGCAGCGCGTGGCCGGCGAGCGCCACCGACGTCTGGTCGTTGATAAACACCATTGGGAGGTAGTTGCGCGACGCGATGATCAGCACGGCGAGAGTCATCGACACCGCGAGCGAGAGCAGCATACCGAGGTTCGACGCCATCTTCGCGTGCTCCGGCTGGTTGCTACCCACGTAGTTGCCCACGCGGATGTTCGTGGCGACCGAGATGCCCAGGAAGAAGTTGAACGCCATCGTGGACACGCTCACGAGCACCGAGTGCACGCTGATCGCGACGATGCTGTTGGGGAGCAGCCCCACAAACGCCGCCATGATCTCGAACGACCACCACTCAAGCAACATCATGAACATGCCTGGGATACCCAGCGTCAGAAACGCACGGATATGCTGGATCGCCTCATCCAGCTTCCACCCGGGCCACCACTGGCGAAACACCTCTGGACGCCACATGAAAAACGGGATCAAGGAGCCCGGCAGCACGATGTTCGCGATTGTGCGCGCAACCGCCGCGCCGTCGTACCCCCACGGCGTGTAGAACGCCAAGTACACGCCCAGCACGATGTTCACGATGTTGCTCAGCACGGCAATGACCACCATGGGAAACACGACGTTCTGCGCCTGCAGCAGTTTCTTGAACAGCTCGTACGCGTACAAGAACGGGATCCCAGGCAGGATCAGACGACTGAAGCGACCCGCGAGCATCGCCACTTCCGCCGGCTGACCCATCCAGAGTAGAAATTGCTCCGTGTACCAGTTCAGCAGGAACACAGGGATGATCGTCGCACCGAGCACGATGAACCCGCTCTGCAGATAAATGCCGAGCTTCATGGGCTTCCCGGCACCATACGCCTGCGAGCAGAGCGTATCCATCGCGGTCGCGAGACCGAAGCCGAACGCGACACCCGTCAGGTTCATAAACATTGTCGAGAGTGACACACCGTCGACGTACTCCTTCGTCAGCGGCGAGTCTAAGTGACCGACGATCGTCATGCTCACGATGCCAGGCAGGAACTCCAGCACGTACGTGAAGATGACCGGATATGAGAGCTCGCCCAGCTTAAAAAACTCATCCTTAAGGTTCGGCGTCGACTCGAGCGCGTACCGGAACTCCCAGTCCGGATCGTTTTCGATCGAGGACATCGGACGCAGCAGCGGCGCGCGCTCCATGATGCGCTTCGTCTGTGTGCGCAGCGACGGGTTCTTCTTCGTGGCAGCCATCTTCGGCATCATCTGCTGTTGAAAGACGTTGAGGCGAAGAGAAGCAGGAGAAACAGACGGCGCGCTGGTGCTTGCCACGGCAACCAGTGGGTCTATTTCGATTGACACAGTGGACGACGGGCTCTCGGCGTCGGGCTCTTCCGCGGGCTGCGGCGTGCGGATACCCGAGCGAGATTGCTCCCCGGGGCTCTTGTCGCGATGCTCGGACGCAAAAAGCGACTCGGGGTCATGGTCCTCGAGGTCGTATCGGTGGTGCGGCTGCAGGTGCCACTGACCGGGAGTGTTTGCCGTTGGAAGCGGTGGTCCATTCTGCAGCGGTTGCGTCCTGCGCTTCGAGTTACCGCGCGGCGTGAGGTTGCGTGGCGATGCCTCCTCTCTCCACTTGTCCACATTCGACTTCCACATCGTGTTGCTGCGCGCAGGTGCGGACGTCGCCACGTAGTTGAACGCCGCGTTCTCTTTTCCGTAAGCTGTAGCGTTCGGATTCATCCTCGCGTGCTCAATCTTCTTGGACGCTTTCCTGCCCATGTTGGGAGGTGCAGCGGCGCGAGCAGGCTTGAGTGGCTGGGAATTGAAAGGAGGAGGAGGAGAAGAAGGAAGGGCTGCTGGCTTCACGTTGCGAGACGAACGCGAGTCGCGATCTGCGCGAGCACTGACGAGCGCCAGACGCGATGGTGCCTGCACGTCCTCTGCGCGCGGCGAGGGGAAGGGGTTGACGGGTGGTGGGCTGACGCGCCGCGGGGTCTTCACTGGAGCCCACGTCGCGTCCTGAAGATGGGAGCCGCTATTGCCACTACTGTCGCCCTCGTCGTCTGCGCCCATGATGCTGCTTGCTGCTTCTTGGTCTTCTTGGGATTTGTATTAGGGTCGTTGCGCCGCTTCGGGATCTTATGACAGGAACGGTGTCTTGTCCTTCGTGGCGACCCTCTGCAGTGGTATATATAAACTGTGAGAGACAGACAACACAAGACACAGGCGAGTGACCCGTCAGTCAGTTGGTTAGTTCATGAGTTCAAAGGCAGTCAGTCCGTCAGTTGGCACAAAGAGTCGCATGCGCGCGCGGGACATTTGCCAAAGTGAGTCAACGTACGTGATGTCGAGCGTATTCCAGGTGAAGAAAGCCGCAAAGTTCGCCATGCACGGGCGATGCGCGGACCACACAGAGGAGACGGAGGTAGGTAGGTGGACAAGCGGCGGCTGTTCGCGGACTGCTGTTGGGAGGATGAAGGCGGGCGGTCGCACACTCTGGTGCGTGTGAAGCGAAGGCGTTGGTTGAGCTTTGGGCTGGCTTGACACGAAGGAGAAGCGCGTGCGCGTGATGCGTTGCGACTCGTTCGTAGTCTGTGAGCGGGCGTTCTTTTTGAGAAATGCGTCACACGCCGTGCCTGCTCCCTCCTCCTTTCGAGTCTATCGATATCACGTTGATAACATTCGATGCAAAGGTATACTTAGATCAAGATGTCGGTATCACTTTAACATTTGGGCAAAGACGGGCCATCATGCAAAGGTATACTCAGATCAAGATGTCTATATCGCATCTAAACCGCCTCAAACCGGCTAAACCAACTTCAATTGGTCCAGGAAGTTTTTGACTTTTAAAAAAACAGTTTTTAATCGGCTAAAAGTTTTTAGAACGGGAAAAACTAAAATCTTCCAAATAAATAGCACGAAGGCCTTGTGGAAAAATTGCTGATAAATAGTACCTGACTTTCTAACTTCAATTTTGAAGTGCATTTGATTACACCTAGCCCAATATTCCATCCGAATGCTGTTGTGGACCACATTTTGAGGTGTGGGCCACGCGATATGGGCGGCATCAGGCTCTGTCAACTGTCATTGAGGAAAAGATCCGAAGTTCCTCCCGTCAAAAGCCAAAATGAAGAAGGGGGCCAGCGCCTCAACGCTGATGCTCTGCTGCTGCTGGCTGGCGCTGCTCTGCGCGGACGCACATGCGCAGACGTTCGCAGATTTCAAGCAGCCGTGTGCGCCGTTTAAGTGCGGCTCCTCTCGCCAGGCGCCCGCTCCAAAGAAGTGCGTGCTGTCGTTCGCGTGCGTCTGATACAGCGGAATGGCGTGTGGCGTGATGCTGATTAATGACTCTCTCTCTTCTGTGTGTGTGTGAATTGTGTGATACAGGGACTTCGTCTTCACGGCGAACGGCTGCGGCACGGCGATGCTGCCCATCAGCTCCGACGTGGACTTTGGTGAATGCTGCAACTGGCACGACGCGGTATGGAATTGACTGAACTACCATAACTGGTTTCGATTCCACCACATTTGGCTAACAACATCCCGCGATGAACGTAGTGCTACAGCACGTGCGGTATGAAGAAAGCCACGTGTGAGAAACGGCTCGACAAGTGTATGAGCGACAAGTGTGGGCAGCTCACGGACGCCACGGAGAAGGACAAATGCAAGTCCACGGCGCGGCTCTTCTCGCTCGGCGCGCAGATGATCGCGTGTCCCGCATACCAGGACGCCCAGCGAGAAGCCTGCACGTGCGTGGCGAAGGACCAGCTGCCGACAGCGAACCGCGGACGTCTCCTGCATTTTCTGAGCGCGAACGACGCGCCTGCGAAGGAACGCAGCGACAGCGCCGTCGACGCGCTGCTGGCAAAGTACGCGGGCCAGGAGCCAAAGATGTTTCTACGGCTGCTGCTCAAGTACCCGCAGGCGCTCAAGATGGACAAGAAGAAGAGCAACTTCATGGAGGACATTTTCAAAGCAGGAGGTGGTGGAGGACAAGATGGTGCGTCTTTCATAGACAAGAAGCGGACGCAGAGGAAGAAAGAGAAAGTGCAAGAGAACATCGACGTGGACGAACACATTGAGCTGTAGACAAAAGAGTTCAGAGCGAGAGGGATGAAGTACGTAGGCTGCGTTAACGTCAGTGTGGCGCATCATGTAGACTGCCACTCAGCGACTGAATTGGTTCCACTCGTGCGTCTCTTTTTTAATTAAATCGTTTGCTCAATTCTCGTGCGCGACGTCGCTAAAATACTCGGGCTTGCAGATGTTCACGCCGTACTCCTTCAGGCTGCAGACGCATGGATGGATAGTCCCAGACACAAATACACGATGAGCGACCAACACGCCAAAGCCACACTCACTTCCTATAAGCAAGCAACCCACACACACCTAGCAGCGAGGTCCTCCATTGTAAGCACGACACGATTGCCCGAGCCCGACGCGCCTCCTGTGGCCGTCATGAGCGCAGATGCTGCCGTGGCGCTGCTGCCACTGGCGCTTGGTCCTGAAGACGAGCTCTGCGCTGAGCGGATGCGCTGATATTGCAACGTGTCGTGAGTCACGTCCAGTAGGAACTTGTGCGCCACGAGCGCGATCATACGCACTCTACAAACACAGGCACGCGTGACATATTAGCGAAGCTTTCCAAATGAGAGACGACCGGCGGGACACATCGACAGAGGCATAGCACAAGAAACGCACAGGCGCGGGTCGCTGGTGAAGAAGCCTGCCTGCTGCAGGTGAAACTCCACCAGCTCCTCCGGCAGCGTGGGCGCGTAGCTCGCGAGCACGTCCAGGAACTCGCTCAGCTGCGCCGCCGCCTTCTCCTCGTCCGCCTCCATTTGGGAAAATGGATTTCTAAACAAGCGGTTTTTGCGGAGCTTCGCTTGAAATCAGTGTAGGGCTTCTGTCCTAAATTTATTCTCTGGCTTTTGTTCCTTTCCATCTAAAACTGCTCCACAATGTGTGAAGGTTGGTTTGAACCAGGTAGGAGTGCTGTTTGAAGGGCTGAAACTCACACCATTGTGTGGATTTGTTGATTTCTGAAGCAAAGTTCCAGAATGTGTAAATACAATTCTGCTGCTAATTCGGTTTTAACTGGGCTGAAAACCGAGCTTCAGAACAATTGTGCACAGTCCCATTTACCACCTCTTCAAACGAATACAGTCGTCCCGCACCAAGTTCATCAGTTGTATCGAGCGAATTTGAAAGGGTATATGATCTCAGCAGGTTTTTACTGGATTCGATTCATTGAAAACATCATCATTTGATGAAATTCAGTGTGGTTAGTTGAAAATTTAATAATTCAAATTCTACGACAAAATGAAAGACATTGCCATCTACTAGAAAAGTTAACCCGTTCAAAGCTTGCACTTATCAAAGCGCTTTCTTCGTCGTCAAGCGGGTCTGTCGAATACTCGAGGCCCTTTTCAACTATTCCATAAAGCCCTGGAGCTGATTTTTTTTTGTGTGCTTCAAGCAATTGTGAATTGACTCTGCAGCGACGTTTCCCCACGCCTCGACTGCCCACTACATTCTGGTGAGGACATCGACCTTGTATGAATTTTTTTCGTCCGAGTTTACGTACTGAGCAGCATGGTGATCGCGCTTCCGACGAAACTGCATTTTAACGGAGTGAATGACTCCCGCGTCCAATGGCTGGTTGAATGGCGTTGTGTTTGGACAATTTTATGTACAGTGATGTTGGGGAGGTTGAGCCCGTTGGTGTTGTGTGAGGA
>JALBZD010000991.1:0-12351 GCA_038050675.1 Globisporangium cylindrosporum
TCATTGTGAGCCAAATGGCGGGTTATCACTGTCTGCGAATTTGTATATCCTATAACTAGATCAAGATAGTCTTAGATTGACTGGCTGTACAAGCTCAGTGTATTTGATTGGCTATTCGCCCGCCTTTGTGGCCAATGAGGGGAGCCGTAGATCATGCTGGCTCCAGGTGCAGCTAAGTGCGCATCTGACTCTTTGGTCTCCCTTTGGCTCACTTCTTAAATGCCACAGGCTAAGTACGGCGAACCTCAGGTTCGACCTTTTCAATGTTGCACGAGGGTAACCATTGTTGCACGACCGTGGATTCGGCAGGCTGGGGTTACCGTGGTGCAACCCCAGGTGTGTACCCCGTTACAGGAGGAATTCAGCTTGTCCTGGTCCTGCCTGGTTCTGAAAACACTGGATCATGAAGCGTTTTTTTAAAAGAATTGAGCAGCCTGGAGACGCATCTATAGCGCAAAGTGAGAGACTACATCGAGTATCAGTGGCTGACACTGTGAAAGACTAGGTTCTACGCCACTTTTCTCCAGGACGTCCTCCATTTTGGTAATCTGACTACATCTCGTGTCGAAAGGTGCCACGCAGCGCTAAAGACCTGGATTCCGAGCATGACCGTGAGCCTCTTGACTGTGTACAAGGCGGTAAACAAGCACTATGCGCGGCAAAGCGAGATCTGTGTGGCTGAGCGAGAGGTCCAACGCCAGCCGGTACTGCTCGCCGTTTGGAACTTTGACATTTTCAAGGACGTGCACTCGATAATCTCGCACGAAGGTCTCGAAATCGTCCATAGTGAGCATCAAAAAGCAAGGGCGAAGCCAGTGGGGTCGCGCAAGAGGTACTTGTTCAACTGCTTCAGCCTACTGTGCTCTCATTTGATTCATGACATCATTTCCTCCGGTCAGGGACCCACATCGACAGCACGACTTCGTTTCGCCCACTTCATCGCGTTTTGGCTACTCGACAAGCCCAAAACTTCGCCTGTACCAATCACTACAGTGCTCTCACATACCAGTTCGAAATCCAAGAGATAGAACTAGGGGGAAGAAAGAGTTCCACCGGAGTTCGAGATCGTCGAAGCACCCAAGTCTCTTCACAAGTGTGGGCTGTGCAAGATGCCAGCGAATCACAACCGCTCTGCATGCCCGACGCGTAGTAGCAGCGGCACAAGAGCTTCAAAGCATGCATTTCGTTATAGATCAACATTGTGCATTTTGGTTCTGGAAGTACTGACCTATGCAGACAGCTACATGAGTGCAAACTGAAATGTTTTTGACTACACTCATGTTACCTCCGTCTATAAGATTGGCACTTGGGGAGCACTGTTTGATCCTTGTGTGTAGGGGTGAAGGTGGGAGATACTTCCAGACGATTCCGGAGTCCACTGTTTTCGATTTTGGAAGGCGCAACCAAAGCACGCAGTTATAGGAGACGTGTTGTAGAATAGTCCACTATGGAGGAATGGAATCAGAATACCCTCTCATACTGCATATTGCATGGGCTGCGTATCATTTTTATAGGCCGCCTATTGCTTTCCTTGTGAGTGATGGCAAAGTGTCAAGCGTTCGAGTGAGTGATGGTCAATTAATTAGTGATTAGCAATTTAGGGCATGCGTACTGTACTCGTTTCTGTGAGTGCTGGTACATCAATACCACCCTGTATATTGTATATCTTACGTTACCTGTATGACCAATGTTTGACAGCAAATATAAACAACGATTTTAAGCATTAGATTATTACAAATGTTTACAAAAAGATATTTAGTTAGCTAATAGTTATTAAAAGGTCAATTATTTGAGCCACACATTTTCAATTGATTTGGCACATAGAATGCTCACAATGTGGACAAAACCGGGCCAACAGCCGTCTCATGGCATTGACCTTGCAGTGCGATTCACACCCTTTGGTCATTTGGATGCCGACGCGCGAGCGTCAAGTCAGTCATGTCATTCCCCAATTCGCGCTGTGCTGCACACGAGACTCTCGTCCCCTCTACGCTCTTCCAATCGTCGCTCCCTACCCCCCCACGCTCGTCGTCTCCTTTCAGTAGTGACACGCGCACAGCAGAATGAGCCCCACCACCCCACGAAGAACGTCTCGCCGCCTGTTGAAGCGCACGCTCAGCAGCGCATTCCCGAGTAGCAACAGCAGTGATGATAATGCAGAGAACGTGGCGGCGCTGGCTGCTGCTGAGAAGAGGACAGAGACGCCAACAACTGCTGGTACTCGCCGAACTTCAGCGGCTGGTGCATCTGCTATCACCATAATTGACGACGACAGCGATGAGATTGCGATGGAGGCGTTGTCGTACGTCGCTGTCTACGCGGATGCTGACGCGTCAGAAGACGAGTTCTGGATTGCGCAGCTGCTCGACGATGTCACGCATGATATGCTCGAGTCTGGAGACGCGGTGGTGCGCGTCACGTGGCTCAATAAAGCTGATGACGCCAGTAACACCGATGCTAATGACAACGAAGACGCCGGCGACGATGGTGACAATGCTGATGGCGATGAAGATGACGATAGTCAATCGGAAAAGAAGAAAGCCGAGAGCAGCGAGAAGATGAATTGGTACGAGTACGCGTACGACGACGCGCTGGACGTTAGCACGATCCTCTGTCACGTGTTCGCGCTTGCCTGCGCCGACGGCTCGCTGAAGATCACGACCAAGTCTCTCTCGAGAGTACGTAACCAGCCAATCACCCGCCTCTACTTGTTCGCTCTTCTCGTTCTGATACTTACTTGAGTCTTTCTCTTTGGTGATTGGAACCACAGATTCAGCGCCGACTTGCTCGCGTGAAAGCTGCTCTCGCTAACCCGGAAGCGAGCGACCTAGATGATGACGACGAGTCAGACGTCGAGAAACCCCCATCTGCTGCTCGCCAGCGCAAGCAGCTCACTGCGAGTATGGACAGGGAAGGCGACAGTAAACCACCGTCCAAGAGATTGCGAACGTCCAGTAATGGCAGTGGTCGTGGTGGCGGTACTGGTTTTCGTGCTCGCAAAGCTGCTGCGCCACCAAAGCCAAAGAAATTGCTCAAGCGCGAGACCGCACTAATCATCCCTCCATGTTACGCAACCGTAGACATTGACATGTACGAGGACCGCGAGATCTATGGCACGCATGAATTCACGCCATTCAAGGACGACGTGATCGCTGCGAACAAGGAAGTGATCCGCGCAGTGCTGACGAAAGACTACGCGCTGCTCGAGAAAGTCACCGAGACGCCGGAGATCATTGCAAAGATGAGCTCTTTTCGTACGAACAGAAGCGTGGATATTAAGATGACGGCTCTCAAGTACGCGATCCAAGTGGACGACGTGAAGGCTGTTGCGCAGCTTCAAAAGGCAAGCGCAGCCGTGGCATCATCGGCATTTGCCTCAGCGCCGAGAAGTTCATTGCCTCAACACTCGACAGAAGCGCACACGGGCTCCGGCAGGGGCAACGGCTCCGGCAGGGGCTACAACCGGCGCGCGATCAACGCGAGTCGCGGAGGCAAAGAGGGCAACAACGCGCTGCTCGCAGACGCGGATATCGACTATGCGGATGGCGACGACAACAATAAAGAGAATGCCTTTCTGTGGAGTAATCCAAGCTTCAGTTTGAAGATGCTGACGCTGTTCTACCCGTCAGGAGGCTGGGTGGACGATGACCACGTGGCTCAACACGTCGCGGCTGTTGCGCGCACGGGGAACATCATGCTGCTCTTCAAGATGGTAGAAACGCTTCAGCGCAACGACGGCTGGGGGTTCAACGACCTGCATCTCCGTGTGCTCTCGTCCAACAACAGCACGCTGCCAGCCTTTCGAAACGTGTCAGTCGTCAAGATGGCGTATCGGTCGAAGATTCAGCCGCTGCACTTTGCGGCGATCAACCCGAATGGGAAGTACCTGGAACAGCTCTGGGACACCCTTGCTGAGAAACCGGATCAATCCAAGGACGAGGGCGGCTTTGAGCCACTGCACTACGCTGCATTGAGCGAGTCGAGCGTCAACGTGAAGTTCCTCATTGAGAACCACCGCAGTCTGCTCGCGAAGACAAAGAAAGACAAGCTCACGCCGCTCATGTGTGCGATTCGCACCAACCGCGAAGAGAATGCGATTGTGATGCTCGACATGGCTGCAGAGAAGTCTCCCGAACTGCTGGCTCAAGTGATCAATGCTAAGGGGGTTGGCTCCTTCCAAGCGATCCACTTCGCTGCCCAGCACGGCTGCTTGCGTGTGATCGAGAGGCTTCTGCACCACGGCGCTCTTATCAACGCGCTTGCGGGTGACAAAACCAGTGCGCTGTGTGTGGCAGCCAAGTTTGGTCAGTTTGAAGCAGCGAGAACGTTGTTGTCGCGTGGTGCGAAGGTCGACTTGCCCGACAAACTCGGGAAAACGCCGCTGATCTTTGCTGTCAAGAACGGACACACGCATCTCGCTGGGCTCCTGATCAACAATGGCGCGAACCTGAACGCCTACGACACGTCGGAGAACAGCGTCGCGCACTATGCTGCCAGTTATGGCTGGTTGTCGTGTGTTGAACTGCTCGCGAGCGCCGGTGCCGAGTTCTGGTCCCGCAACGCCTGGGGGTTTGTGCCTCTGATCTGCGCTCTTCTCAAGCAGCGCAGTCAATGCGCAGACTTTATACTCGAGAATGACGCGCATGGTCGCTTCCTGGACTTTCGTGACCGCGAAGGCTGCACGATGCTCTTCCTTCAGTGCAAGCACTCGCGAAACCTCACGCAGATCGAGTACCTGCTGGAGAAAGGACTAAATCCAAACGTCCCAAACGCTGCTGGCATGTACCCTTTGGATGTGCTGATCCAGCGCCAAGGCGATGACGACTTCTGCCTATCCGCGGTTGAGCTTCTTCTCAAGAATGGTGCACTGGCGCAGTATGAAACGCCAGTAAATGCCTCACGAGTGAGCCAACCGCTACATTGTGCAATCCGATGTGGACGCGTAAAGATCGCCGAGCTGCTGCTGACTATAGGCAAAGCCGACCCTGCGGTGATCGAATTAGATGGCGCAGACGCGTGGCTGCGCGCGGCCGGCATGGGCAACACCTGTGAGCCATTCATGCAGCTGTTGCTGACGCACCACAACGAGAAGTTCGGTGGCGACAAGAGTCCAATTCCATTTGCTACATTCTCATCAGGCAAAAACTTTTTCCATACCATAGTTTCGAGCATCTTCTACGCTGGATCAACGGAGATTCTCCCAGTCGAGATTATCCAAGAGTGTCTGTCGCGATGCCCAAATGTTCACGAGTTGATGCACGCGAAGTACAATGGACTGTCGCCGCTGATGACGTTGGTGTCGAAAGAGCGCAAGCAGTTCAATGCCGTGTCTGCCAAGCCGGAGATGCTCGAGATCACCAAGCGCTCGGACAAGATGTACTCGGACGTGGTGCGGCTGTTTGCCAAGTACACAACGGACCCTGAAGCGCTCATTCTGTACAAGACTGTTTTGAACCCCCTGTTCAAAGAAAAGGTCCCAGTTCCTGGTACTGTCGTCGCTAGCGCCGGTGACGTTGACATGGAGAGTGGTGGAGATGATGGCGATGCCGAGCCAAGATTCTTTACAGTCAAGGCCAAGAACATTCTGCACGTTATATGTGAGCGAAGCCTCGTCATTACGCCCCACTCGACTTTTCAGCAATGGTATGGTGACGACATCCTGAGTATCATCCTCGAGGTGTTTACATTTACGCGAGAAGAGATTGATTTCGCAGAGACCGATGGGCACGTGACACCATTACTACAGGCTGTGAAGAGCCGGTATCTTTACGGTGTGACGCTCCTGCTCGCGAATGGTGCAAATCCTGACCATTCTCCAATTCATTGCGATCAGTGCTCGACAACCGAGAAACCAGTGTCGGTCTCACGCTGTGGACTGCACCATACGCTCAACCGCACTGCACTGATCAATGCGATCAACAACGACGACATGGAAATCGCCAAGCTGCTGCTGGCAAACAAGGCGAGCCCCGAGTGCTTCAACGGTGATGAGATGCTGACACCGCTGCATATTGTGATGGCAAACGGCAACGTCGAAATGACTGACTGCCTGCTCAAGTACGGCGCTGATCCTGCGAAAAAAGATCGCGAGGGCAACACTCCGTTGCTGCGAACGATCAAGGCAAATCGCTCGATCCTAGTGAAGAAGCCGCACGAAGGCGAAGTGGACTACACGAACAAGCCTACTGTGCTGTCAGTTGCGAGTCCCAATGGATCAGTCGTTGGCTCTGGTGAGGCTTCGATTATTGAAGTTGCTCTGAAGTACGACAATGTGAAGGAGACGTTGCGCATGGGTGACGAGCACGAGCGAACAGCGCTGTACTTTGCGGCCAAGAACCGCGACATGCCGCTTCTGCGAGTGCTGGTCAACGCGCATCCAGACAAGGAGACGTGCGCAAACGTCTGCGATATCTTTGGACGGACGCCTCTGCACGCCGCAGTGAATGCTGCTTCCATGAAGGCGGATGCGACTTTTGACGCTGAGCGATTCCTTCTATTGGCCGGCGCAGACGTGAATGCGCTAGACAACTTCAAGTTCTCGGTATTGCATTTCGCGCTCTTCAAAGTGGATCTCGACTGGCACGCGACGTATGATGCTCGATGCAGCCAGCACGAAATCGCAGAACAGAAGCGTCTTGGCACGTACGAGTCGGTTAAAGAAGCGGCGTCGAAGGAGTTCTTTGGAAAGATCCCAGCCGCGGAGAGCGATCCTGTCGAAACCGTTTCGAACCTCGTTGCTGCGCGTGGTGTGAACCTGCAGTTCCAAGACTTGTTGGACCGCACACCGATCCATTTGGCTGCGGCGACTGGGGCGTTCGTGTGCGCTTCGACACTACTATCCAACTTGCCGACTGGTCAAAGTCGTCAACTTGCGCTGGAGATGAAGGACGCCAACGAGTTCACTCCCCTCGCGTCCGCGTTCCTGCACCTGCGCCAAACGACCATCACGACGCTCATCCAGAGCAATGCGAGCGTGTCGGACATGCTCCGCCTGAGCAAAAACAGTGAAACCAGCAGCAGCAAGAGCGCGAAAGCTCGTAGCTTCTTCTACCACGCGGTGAAACACTCGCTCGCTGGCATCTATCACTTGTTGCTGAACGCCAAGTTCTCTCGCCGTCAGGCTATCGAGGACGCCGTGCTCTGCGGTGAGTTCCAGCTCGCGAGCAACCTGCTCGTCGGCTTGGAGATCTCAAATGACAGCCACTTGCTCCGGAAATGCAACGACGAGTTGAGCGAGACGCTCATGCACTGCATTGCGCGCGTCAAAAAGCCGTTTGACGATCTATCACGAAGCGTTGCGTGGGCGCTGGTGGAGAATGGTGTCGACCTGAGCCACGTGAACCTGAAGGGGAACACTGCGTTCCACTATGCTGCGCAGAATGGAAATGTCCACTTGATGGACTTTCTGCTGTATCACGAGTGCGACATCAACCAGAAAAACTTCGCTGGTGAGACGCCTCTGATGTTTGCGCTGCGCAGAGAGCAGCAAAATATTGAGAAATGGATGGGGCTGGTGGACTATTTCCTGGATGTCCCCTCGTTCGATCTGCACGCAAAAGACTCCAGTGGTCGCAATGTGCTGCTTCTCGTGCTGGATTTGTTCATCAGCAGGTTCCAAAGAGCCGACTCGGCACTGTTCAAGACGGTAAAGGCATTGCTGAAGTCAGGGTCGAAGCCCGATCTGCTCTTTCAGTCTGAAAAGCATGATTGGAGTGAGGTATATGGTTTGGCGTCGCCTATTGGGGATGACGCAGCAGTGCCGCGATCCGAGATGACGTCTGCGTTGATGCTCATCACGTACTTCGCACCGCTGACCATGCGCTACGAGCTGCTGGACTTGTTCCTCAAGCACAACACCAAGCTGACGACGACTGATGCGAATGGGAACTCGGTGTTGATGCACTTGGTGGCGAAGAACATGAAGACCGAGATCAAGCTTGTGCTTGGCGGTGACAAGGCTTTGAATCAGCGACTACAGAAGAAAGAGATCAAGGCGGCTGCGGTGCAGCAAAACAACCTGGGGCAAACGCCGCTGCATATTGCTGTGCAGGCATTGGAGTACGGTGCCTTTGAGAACCACGATGTTGTGGAGTTGCTCGTCACTCGCGGTGCCGATTTTAAAGCAGTGAATCATGCTCAGAAGAGCGTCTTGGACTGTATCAAGAGCCAGAACTCGAGAGCGCTCTTCCGCTTCGTTCATGAGAAGTACCCGCACATTGTGAGCGAGTCTGAAGCAGAGTTCTTTGGTGATGCTGTTGCTGCAGACGCAGTCATGACGGACGCGCCTCCAGATTTCGCGCAGGATGCTGCAACGTACCTGGAGATCAGCGACGCTGCTGGTAAGCTTAAGAAAACGCTGATCACACCGATTGTGCACATCAGTTGCGACGTTGGTAACGTGAGCAGCGTGTACTGTGCCAAGGACGACGCAACCGACGAGCTGATCCCAGGCGAGTACTTCAACGTCCTGCTGACGAAAGTGGACGTCAAGAACGGCCGCTTTGGCGTGAACGCGTTCTATCGTATGCAGGTCGTGCACGACGAGCTCCAGGAGATCTACATCCTGTTCACAAACTGGGGACGCATTGGAGAGACGGGCAAGTACCAGAACACGCCGTTCCGTACTGCAGCAGACGCCGTGGTTGAGTTCAAGAAGGTGTTTCGCTCCAAGACGGGCAACGTGTGGGAGAACCGTCGCGGCGCATTCGAGAAGAAAACTGGAAAGTATAATCTCGTGCAGCGCGTGGACTTCCACACGAAGATCTCACCGGAGATCACCGAGTCGTTCAATGCGCGTGTGAAGCTCGCGAATGGCGCGGAGCCTGCTGACTTTGCGCCATTCACTGAGCAGCAGCCTCTCAATCTCATACAGTTGATGTACGTGATCACCGATGCCCACAACTTGCAGGTTGCAGCGGCGACGAACTGCAACTACTATGGCAAACTCCCGTTGGCTAAGAAGGACGAACTTGATGCGGCGATCGCCAAGCTCCAAGAGATCCTTGTGGTATTAGAGGAGCGCACTGAAGTGGACGCCGAGATCCAGACTCTCACGGGCAACATCACGGACGAAGCCACCACGCAGTTACAGCTTCTATCGTCGAAGTACGAGGACCTCACAGAGTCCATCAGTGAGAAGAGCAGCCGGTACTACGAGGTCATGCCGTGCGACGAGCATTCATTCGGGTCGTCCATCAAGGCATTTGAGAACCTAACGCAGGTGAACGAGGAGCTGGCGCGCCTCAAGCTGCTCTCTGATATCACGCAGACGTACAAGATCCTTCTCGGCGCCAAGCTGCGCCAGCAAGAGATTCACCCGCTGGAGTACTGCCGCGCCGCGCTTCAGGTGAACCTCTCACCTCTGGACGACAGCTCGCAGGAGAAAGCGCTGCTCACCAAGTTCTTCTTCCAGGGCGTCCACAAGCAGAACCACAAGAACTACCAGATCTCCAATATCTTCCGTGTCGATCGCCATGGCGAGAAGGAGCGCTTTACGAGTTTGCTCGAGAGCAGTCCGTCGCTCCAGAAAAAGCTGACGCACTTGCTGTGGCACGGCACGAAGCACACCAACCTAATGGGCATCCTCGCCCAAGGGTTGCGCATTGCACCGCCCGAGGCCTCTCACCAAGGGTACCAGTACGGGAAAGGGCTGTACTTTGGCGACGTCGCGCAGAAGAGTTTGGACTACTGCAACTCGCCGTATGTGATCAAAGAGAAAGGCATAAATGAAGATGGCGAGGAGATCATCAAGAAGAAACACGTACAGTACATGCTGCTGTGCGAGGTAGCGCTAGGTGAACAGACGATCGCAGAGAGTTTGACCCACGACGCGGCCATCCCGGAAGGCATCGACAGCGTGAAGGCTCTCGGTTCCCACGCTCCAGACATGGCTAAGTCGGTCATCTCACCCGACTGCGGCGCTGTTGTCCCACTTGGACCAGTAGGCGAGCCAGGCGTCGCGTATCCGATCAGCCAAGCCTGGGCTATCGGCGAGTGTCCGACGTACTCGAACCTCAACCACACCCTGAACATGGAGGCGTCCCAATACTTGGACAAACTCATCGAAACTGCGAAGGAAGGTGACGAGATTGTTGTAGCCGAGTCGGAGAAAAAACACTTTGTGGACCCATGGTACGCCAGCAACTTGAAGCTGACGATCCATGTGGCAAAGCGTAGCGAAGCAACTGTCATTGAGCACGGAGTTGACGTGTCGCTTCGTTGCACCATCGAGCAAACGAGCTACAGGAAGACGATCCATGTTTTCCACATCCGTCACTACCGCAACGTGTTCTTCGAGTCGCTGATCGAGAGTGGATTCAGGATTGAGAAGCTGCATCGACCACACCACTACAACGAACACGTCGTGTACAACGAAGCTCAGTCGCGCATCCGATACCTCGTGGAAGTGCAGCTTGAGAATGCTCGTACTTGGTGGTAGATTTCCACGATACCTTTGTAGTATCTACGTTGCGCAAGTGTGTTAGTATTGTCCCCTTTCTCCCTCTTAGAGCACGTTTGCGAATACTATGCCCGATAATGATGACAATCGACCGTAAAAGGCTGTTCAGCGAGTCAGTCGGTCAGCCTGGAGTAGATGTGATCGCTCTCTGTTGTCCCATTCAAACTTGAAGGCGAAGTCGGCACCTAGTCCAAGCAAAACTGCAAGCAGTACAGGAGTCACAGCGTGAACATGGCAACCAACAAGGAAATCATATACGCACGTTGTGAACGAGCAGAAACTGGAAGATGACTAGGATCCAAGTCAAGAGGTTGGTCAGGTACGTTACCCACTCGCTCTCCAGGGCGAACGTCAGTTGGTAGAACACTGCGATCCCGAAATGGCTCTTGAGCATATACTACACGCAGAGCAGACAGCAGCTCCATGAACGCGTAGATCAGAATGTTCGTCAACACAAAGTGCAACCTTATTTCTGACGTGAAGCTCTCCATGTCCTATTACAGTACTTGGCGTTCAGCAAGTGAGATAGGATTGCGATGTACACGGCACACATGACTGACACGACAGCTTCGATGTACTCGATCAAGGCGACCAATACGCTCATGTGAAGAAGCAGCGCAGCTTCAGTTGCAACCTTCGCATTCGCAAAATCTTGAATGGATTTGCTGATCTCCAGTTCATTTTTCCGGCTTGGTGTCTGCGCTACTGGCACCGCAGATCCAAAGGAAGTCGCCATAGCTTGAGCTCGGTTTTGAGTCTGCATCGCCTGCATGCGACCCAGCGTTTGCTGAGCCTGTCACAGTTCTCGGTCTTGCTCATAATCTCTGCCGCCCAAGGAAGCACCTCTCTTGAAGTCCGCTCGGTATTGCTGTTTAATCTGACGTCCACATGACCTCTCACTGCGTTAAATATTTGGGTTTGCTGTGCAAGTCTCCGAACCACCACATAGTTCTCGGCCATGTCGACGACGATGATCGCGGTGCCCACTGCGAGCGTCGCAGTGGACTGCATGCACTTGGTCATGTAGAGCGCATCGAAGAAGCCGACACTGACTGGCATTGCATTGAGTAGCTCTTCATAGTCACGACACGCCTTGACTATGATACGCTTGAACGTATGCTTGGTCAGCGGAAGCACTTGCGCTGAAACAGACACCAGCGAACCGATGGAAATGAAATGAGAAAGGGGGAGCGCTTCTACTGTTTGAGATCAGACGCTGTACTTGCGCTTCACGAAGGGAACCCCATCACCTGATTTGCATCACACAGGCGACCGCATCTGAAAGAGGACTGGCATAAAAGAGCAACACCAGCACGAACGCCAGCTGGGTGTTGCCTTCGAGTGACACGAAGATCGCATTGTACGCTGGGTAAACCGGAAACATCACTATATGAACAGATCACGTTGGATGACTAGAAGTATTTGCGAAGTCACTCTCAATCGCCTACGCCAAGCGTGGCCAGAGCTAGAGTTCATGAACATTGCGAACGGCACCCCACTCGCCGTGAGCGTGGAGAGAGTCGGGAACTTCCAGTTCTTTGCGAGCAGCATTAGTGAGCCAGTGTACCCAGCGCTGATACT
Organism: Globisporangium cylindrosporum; assembly: GCA_038050675.1. Lineage (NCBI taxonomy): Eukaryota > Oomycota > Peronosporomycetes > Pythiales > Pythiaceae > Globisporangium > Globisporangium cylindrosporum. Next base: position 12,041 of record JALBZD010000991.1, read on the forward strand.
AAAAGCGCGTGTTGCAACTGTCCAGACGTAAACCCAATCCCCAGGACTACAGTTTGGACTCGAGTCAACATCGCTCCGGCAACTATTGCAGAGCTTGCGCTGAGACGAAACCAAAACGATGCGTTCGCGTGCCACCCTTCGCTCGGATCCTGCGACAGGACACAGTCAATGATGATCATAATGGCTGCGACCGGTGATGAACTCGTTGGTCCACCGGGACCAGTCGGGCTTCATTAAGGGCCGACACATCCAACATCCGCTACTCGCGATGTACGACTTGCAAGAACGAGTGACGAAACTGGGATGCAAGG
>JALBZD010000992.1:0-12312 GCA_038050675.1 Globisporangium cylindrosporum
GCGATGATTGGTGAAATATTGGGTCCTTTGTGCTGATTGGCGGAATGTGAAGGAATTCCGAATTGAGGAGATGCTCTATTGACTATATTCAGTACATTTGTGCTCCTCTCATCCCAAGTTCAATTTTGTTGGGTGTGCGAGGTTATCAAATGACACCCGTTCCAAATTGAGGCCAATTACTGTAGTAAAAGTGGGGGTCGATCTGTCAATTCCCAAAAAATCCGCATAATTCAAATATTTTTTGCTGTCCTTAATTTCTTGACTTGCACTGTACGATAGAGATATAAAGATATGCAGGTTCGCTCGCTGTGCACTAACAGCTTCGAAGCTACACTGTTCATTTCCTCCAGCAGTTACAGCACTTCAAGATACCGAAAGAGATAGAGCGAGTTGCCAATCAGTTTTGCTTCCGCAACAGTGCATGGAGCAAAACTGATGGGCAATTGGCAGAAATGAGTTGGAAACACGCTCTAAATCCCAAATCACTCGGAGCACACACACAGTGCCGATCGATATACGCAACCAGCTCTGCCGCGGATCACACGGTGGGCTGGTTGAGACATCGCACCCATCAAGCCGACCGGATTGACCTCCAGACTTATGGTTACCACTCGCGTGATTGCCCAAAACAATGTCGATCGCCTCTGTCGCGATCGGGCATGTCCTTGCTTTCGTTGTTGGAGTCCTCGATCGCCGTGCAATTGAGATGCAGTACGCTTCGCTCTCTCACCTGCCTGCGCGAACGCCCCTCGTTTTATTTTCCTTCTGTCAGCTTTTGGCTCTTGACTGTGAGTAAAGACGAGGTCCCTTCGAATGAAAGCTCCTGCACAACAGCGCGTCTGTTATGATTTCGCCTCAGCACTTTCGCGTGGTCACGTGGCACAGAGACTTGTGGATGGGAGCGAGCAGAGACCTCTAAATCAGTTGCAAGGTGGCACTCTCGCGGAAGTCCCACTCTCGTCAACTCCTCCGCTCCCATACAAACGCCAAGTCAAGTCAACCTGCTTCCTGACGTGTCGCCTTGCAGAAGTCAGCATGCAAAAAGTCTCTGGAGGTTAAGAGCCAAGCCAAGCTCAGCTTTTGTATTCCTGCGACGGCGTGTTGATCCGAATCATTATATCACCGGTGATTTTTTGAACCAAAGTGGATTGAGCCAATCGTCGTGGGCTACTGGGTTGAAAATCACTTTTGACGGAGGGAAGAGGATCTTTCGGACCTGGAGAAGGGGTGCCACGTTGCACGTGGTGCATGATTTGGAGTGTTTTGGAGCGTTTTCACACCAATCAAATACTGTTCACGACCTGTTGTAGAGTGTCAGGTGTTCCCACTCATCTGTCTGTCTATCCATCTACACTCTTCGTGGCCAATGACGAAGTGCTTGGTCTTGGCGGCTCGCTCACACTGCAGGACTCGGCTGTTGTTCATTCCGAACTGGCATTCATTTTTGAATCTGCTGGCAATCAAACACACAAAAGACTTCATCTTCGGAGTGCTGTAACGATGAGTTCCCGTGACAAGAGTCACATCGAGATGAAGACCCCCACAAAGTACGTCCCCACACGCAAGCGCTCTTCGATGACGTCCCTCTTGCTGGCGTTGCTAACGTGTTACCTCCTGTGTTTGCTTGTGTCTTCTTCAACAGTGAAGTGATGACGTCGTTCCGATCGTTCAAGGGTGCGCTGGCGAGCCCGTCGGTCGCGAAAGTGCGCAACACGACGTACCGGAGCGAGGGCGGCGACGTGGAGCACAACACCAAGCTCAACATCAACGTGGACACGAACAAGGGCAAGCGGCTCAACCGCGACAAGTTCTCGCCCGACTTCCTCTTCAATATGGAGATGGCAATCCGCGTCGCGTTCGGTGTGCTCATTGCCTCGGCGATCCAGACGCGCGATGGCGACTACAACCTGAAGGATGAACACACGAAGCGCTGGGTGATCTTTCCGGATTGGTACTACCTGGGCGGTCTCAGCTACTGCGCGGTGGCTGTGATCTTCTCGGCGAAGGCTAACACCGGCGCGACGATCCGTGAGATGTGCCAGGCGTTCATGGGCGTCGGCTCGGCGCTGATCTACAACATGGTCCTCTTCTCGTGCATCACGCTGCGCATGGCGGACTCCGAGACCGGTCCGAGCGACGGGTTCTACCAGATCACGCGCACGTTCAGCTCGAGTCCGTACTGGGTCAACCTGCACAACTTCTACGTGATTCTGCCGTTCATCATGCTGTTCACAATCGCGATGCTGCTGCTGCCGTTCGAAGCCAATACGAGAAAGTTCGCCATGGGTAACAACCTCTTCTTTGGTAAGTCTTCTTAGTCTTGACCTTGTAGAAGGATGCTTTGCTTCTCTATTTTGAAGTATTCTTGGCTGACTCGATGTCGATTGTCCCCTCTGTAGCGCTGACGATCCTGAACCCGAGCAACCCGCTCAGCTCCAAGAAACTCAAGACATCGGACGACCCGTACTTTGAGACACAGAATATCCTGCGCAACCTCCAGATGTACTTTTTGGTGGGCTTCGTCGGCACGTGCATCTCAGTCTTCATCATGTTTGTGCCCTACCCGATCTTGTAAGTCGTCGCGTAGTCTGTTTGTACTCAGCTCGCCGCTATCAACAGTTTACTGACGATGTTGACTCTTGTATCTGACTCCAAATCAACAGTGCAATCAAGAAGCTTCGTGAGGAGACCCGAAAGGGAGCTGAGGACATCCTGGAGCTGCTCAACCTGATCGTCGATTCGTACTGCTTCAAGAACAAGAACGTGGACCACATGAAGTTCCTCAAGGTCATCCTGCAGCGCAAGTTTGAAGCCGCGGAAGCGCGCCAAATTCGCATGGACGCGCTCGTGGACGACGTCTGGTGGGAGCAGCTCTTCGGCATCCACTTCTATCTCAAGTTCAACCGCTCGATGTTCAAGAACAAAGTGCGTCTCCTCGGCTCGCTCGTCTCGGACTTGCGCTCGCTCAACCACGCGATGCAACTCGAACAGTACAAGAACCTCCATCAAGAGTACATGAAGGTTTTGCAGCGAGAGATTTACGTGATCCAAGTACGCTCGGGCGACCTCTTGAGCGAGATCTCGGACGAAGTGCACAACTCGACCAAGCACCTCGAACTGCGCTCGCTCAAACCACTCGAGACGCAGATGGAGAAGACGCTCTTCAAGTACCGCTCGATTCAGTCGAAAACGATGCACGCTCAGAAGGTCTCGGTCCAGGATGTCGCGGGCAACGTGCCTCTGAATCTGTTCCTCTTCTCGCTCAACTCGTTCTGCGCGACGATGATCGAATTCGAAGCAACTCACAACGTGAAGACGTACGCTAGCGACGGTATTCGCGCGACTTCGTTCATCACTCAGACTGTGAAGAAATTTTACCAAGACATCAAGTACGACCGCACCAAGTTCCTCGAAGCGTTCAAGGCGTCTGTAGCGATTTGCGTCGGTACCCTCATCGCCGTGTACGTGTACGCGTACAGCTCGACGACGCCATCTGCGGTCGCTTTCGTCATGGGCAACCACATGGGCGGTTCGTTCAGTATCACGGTGAACCGAGTCGGCGGTGTCGTGGCGGGAAGTGTCGTGCCGTCGGTGTTCCAGTTCTTCATCTCGCAGATCTGCGACCCGCAGTACCTCAACGTGTTCCTGACCAACTTTGCACTCTTCAGCTGGGTGGCCATGTCCATGTACTTCCGCTTCGCCGGCGGCTACGGCAACTATGCTGGTCTGGTGTCGGCGTTCATTTCCGCTGGTATATTCCTCAAGCAGTCAGATGTCTGCTTGCCAGAAGGCTCGGACAGTTTCGGTAGCATCGCGATCTCGTCCTACTCGAGTCTCGCCCAGACCTCTGTTGGTATCATCTTGTTCGTGATAGTTGAGCTCGCGCTCTGCCCAGAGAGTGCGTCCACAGTGCTGCGTCAAAAGATCCAAGAATCTCTGGACCACCTCCACGAGAGTTTCAAGGTGCTCTTTGGCCACCACCTAGACAGCTCGGACGTGATCACGGAAGAGAAGATGGATAAGCTGCGTGACATCTTGGAGGACAAGATCCCGAAGCTGCTCAAGGACCAGGAGAAACTACTCGCAGAAGCCAGTGCCGAGCCGACGATGTGGCGAGCCGCGTTCTCCACGCAGAAGTACGCGCACGTACTGAACAACCAACGTCGTCTGCTGAGCAACATTAGCCTGCTCTTCAAGCTCGTGGACTGGTTCAACTTCCGAGTGAAGCACAACGACGTCAACATGATGGACACTGCGGACATTCGTGTGGACGACGACGACAACGCATACAACGACGGCGACACCAAGAGCTACAACAACTGGGCCGAAGCGACGAAAGAGTTCCAGGCTTCAGTCGCTGACACGTTTGAGACGCTCAACACCCTGTTCGGTGAGTCCTTCATCTACGCCGAGCCGGATCAAACCGCAGTGTTCATGCAGATCAAGGAGGCGTTCCGTCTCGCCGACAAGGATTGCAGTGGCGAGATCGATGCCTCGGAGGTGCGCGTGATGCTCGAGAGCATCTTCTCGCAATCCGGCTCAATGAAAGAGGAAGACATCCACAACTACGTGCAGGAGTTCATGACCATCGTCGACAAGGACCAGAGCGGTAAGGTGTCGTTCGAAGAGTTCATGGAGGCGCTCGAGAACGGACTGAAGCTCGAGGTCGAGGTATACAGTCTGCGCAAGACGAAGAAGCACAATGGACACGGTCATGATCTCCGCGGCACGATGATGAAAATCGAGGAGAACGAAGAAGAAGCTGTCACTACCTCCAGCGACAGCCAAGACACGAACACAAACACGCTCACGACACAAGACAGCGACAATATCATCACTGAGGAGCACCACACTATGAACGTAACGGCGCGAATGAGCCCCAGCCACGGCAACGTGATGGTGCGAACGTTCTCTGCGAGTTCGATGCACGAGTCTGGTGCTTTTGTCCCACTCTCGCCGATGCGTCGCCAGCACGACGTGCTGCACGTGGAGAACTTCTCTCTGAGCGAGATTGCTGCGAACATGAAGGCTGCGTACGTCGAGTGGCTCATGCAGGACAAGCGCTACGAGCGCGTGTCGATGGAGGAGCTGCTGCTGCTCAACTGTCTTGTCAGCGGCGCCGAGGGTATCGCGCACAACCTGTCGGCACTGGAAGAGATCGTGGTGTCGTCGTAGATATAGCAAAGCAGTGCGTGTTGTCAGTGATCAGTCCTGGAAAGCCCGACGAAAATTTTTACGTGCCATGGTAGCATGCTCCATCAATACCACATAACTTACCTAAACCTTCGCTTATGTGTGACTGAATGAGAGTTGTGCTTTCTTTGATTGTTTCTTCTGGACGGACAAGTTATAAAGTGAGCTCATGTTTCGATTTACTGAAGGAAAGACATCCAAACCAAACAGTGATGTGCTCACATTTTAGCGCTATTTGAAATTACTTTATTCGCGTCTTGAGAGAGGCAGGAGGTTCGACCAACCGTGCGACAAAGGTGACAAAGGTGACAAAACCAACCTAGCTTACTCACAATAACTTACGCCCACTTGCCAATCAGCGCCATGGCGCCGGCGCCGAGCCAGCACGCAAAGTAGAGCAGGAAGCGCTGCTTGCCGCTCCTTGCGAGGAACTCGTCGTTCGTCGTCATGTGATACGTCAGCAACTCCACGAGGCCTGTGTAGAGCAGAATGCCGCCGGCGACGCAGTTGAGCACGCCCTGCACCCAGAGCGCTGTCACGGACGTGCTCGAGTACGTGGTACGGATCGCGATGCCGATGACCATACCCAGCGGCGTCGTGATCGCGAACGCAAAGTTCATCAGCAGCACCTGCTTCATGCTCTCCATGGCGCCGAGCGCGCTGCCGCTGATCGCGATGCCCTCGAAGAACTGGTGGAAGCACATCGCCGCGAGCAGCGTCTTGAACTCCGTGCCGGCGGTGACGCCGAGGTCCACGCCGACGATGACCGAGTGGAAGACTACGCCCAGCTCAAAGAGCACCACGGCGAGCTTGCGCTTGATGTCTGTGTTTGCGGGAGAAGTCGTCAGGCTGATCTTCTGGTTGTACGGGTTCTCTTCGTCGTTTGGCGTGGTCACTACCACGTCGCCGGGGGTGATCGCGGGGCCATGGGTGTGACCGCCATGACCATGACCGTGGGCATGCATCGCTCGATCCTTGCCGGTGAAGAAGACCGCGCTCTCGCATTCGATGAGATGCATCACGAGGATCGTCGCGAGCACGACCGCCATGCCCAGGCTCCCGTATTCCTCGACCACGTCGCCGAGGCACGGGTTGCTCAGCATCTCGATACCTTCGTTCATCATGTGGATGAAGCCCGTGGCGATAACGACGCCGAAGCCAAAGGTCATGAGCCACTCCATGATGATCGATCGGGACGACAAGAACGGTACTCTCTTGGAGAGCACGGGCAGCAGCGTGCCGGCGGTGGAGACACCGAAGAGGATGAAGATCGCGCCGACGTGCAGCCCCATGTTGTACTCGACATCGGACGCGAGCGCCGCGCAGCCGCAGCATTCAATCTCTTCTGCCATGATTGATGAATGTGTGCAGTGTTGGGGATCCTGCGCGGTGGTGCTTTTTCGTTGTGACAGGGAGCCGGCAAATCGAGGAGTGAGGTCTTGCCAGTCACTTGCCCGTCTAGGAAATCAGACCCAACTGAAGCAAGGTGTTTGTCCCTGGCACAGCTGGTTTGGGCTTGTGTATCGCGCTTCCGCCAGCGATAGTAAACACGCAGGTGTCGCCGTCGGATAAATTGACGCGCCGTCGGAGAAACAGACACCATCGTTCAGCCGCCGTCGGAGAGGGTGGGTGCGCGTGCGATAGGTGGGCCATCTGCCAACTGTGAGACAGACTCCTCCTCGCAGGATGATGGTGCTTTTGACTGCGAGTTGGCTTCATCACTTCACTGCAGTGTACTGCCCGCAACAGATATACCCGACAGTACATGTATTAACTTCCATTCTGACCCGCCAGGCGTGAAGTGTTAAGCGCACAAGCTCCATTCGACACTCAGGTGGGTGAATGACTGGTGGTCGGGCCCTGCGTGGCGTCAAGCAGTCACACAGCAAGAGAGAGTCAGATCTCACACACGGCACACTGCTCTGTCTCATCCTTCACACAAGGATGTGTTCTACCGTGTATACTTCGCAAAGTACGACGCCAAAGCACGTTGGTGATTATGGTGAATGGGTTCACTTCCTCAAAATGCGAGGTGTGCAGTCGGGAACTGGGCCGAAATGAGATCCTACCACATGAACCCAGATACACGCTCCGACAGTCTGCTTGAACCTCGAGGATCGAAATGAGCAAGCAGCGCACTCGCGCGTCCCGTTTGTTAATCGCGAACTTGTATCCTCTGGTGTTCACAGCTTCGTTCCCCAAGGCATGCACGCCTGGCCCGAGGCAGGTAGGACTAACACTAAAGACAAACAACGTGCTAATGCAAGCCAACAAACTTGCGAGCTGCTACGAAGGGGAAGATTGCGCAGTGATTGTTACGCGGTGCCCATTTTATTCCAGCAGCCACGGACAACAATCGAACATCAACGACTGCCACTTGCTCAGTTGAGAAGGAACGAGGAGGTGTCTTCACAAAGCTTGGATTTGTTTGATCAGGATATAACGACTTCGTCATTACCAGTTCTACTTCAGCCCCACACTGATTGTCTGCCATTCTATGCTCGAAATCGAAGCTCATACACGATGTTGATAAGGATGTCCCGCGTCAAAATCTCGGCTGCAAACGCAAAGATCGACGAGATGACAGCGTCGTCTAGTCTCCGCCAACCAGATTCAGTTATTTCACTGGATCCAGCGTGGCGAGGTTGTTTCATGGGAGGCTCCACCGAAGTGGACGGAATGTAGAGCTGAAGCACACTAGGAAACACATATCGACTCCCTGGGCAAAGAGGGCGCTCGCCTACACGGCACCAACTTGTGTATTCCATCGCTGACGCATACTCTGCACGAAGATCCTGACGCATACTCTGCACGAAGATCCTTGCGTATATCGATCTCCAGGTACTCGATCGTACGATTGACCTCGAGCATCTCAGCAAGTGCTGCGAAAACACTCCCATCAAATAGCTGATTCCGCGAAGTATGCAACAGAGTAAACAGCTCCAAACGCCGAGGGTTCTTTGCTGCAATGCTATCTGGATCTTTGAGTACGCGGGCGAACGCTCGAATGACTCGGTATGGATGATCCGAGGATCACGTACGTGCAACCTCTCCACTTGGCATTTTCCACGTTCGTACGCCTCCATGAACGCGATCATGACGCTGTTCTCCGGTTTCCCGATCTGGAATTCCGTCGCGTTTGGGCACGCAGTCAGCACACGGCGAAGGGATCGGTCGTGATGACGTTACCGTGTCGGGGGCGAATATCCAATGACAGCAACTTGACACTGATAAAGGCGATGAACGGGAGCAACACATGGTGGTCGGAGTTGCGCGCAGTCAGCGACGTGATCAAGCCACTATAGTCAACAGAAGAAGAAGACGCGCTTGACGTCACCGGCACAAAGTGGTCAATGGAAGCTCGAGGGATAACACAGTACCTGAAATGCGGTGCGATGATGTCGACCCACTCGAAACGCTTGTTGTTCCACATCACACGAAATCGACCGTCTTGTTTCAGCACAAACGCCTCAGCATTCACTTCAAGCTTGCTTTCATTATCGATTGGCTTGATTGTGATGGTTCTACTCGCCTTCACTCAAGCAAATCCAGGATCTTCGTCTTCATCGTCATTTGTTTCACTTCCAGCATGTCGGTTTCCACTTCGATCACCACCGTCTTGCTTCATCGCATCATCATCATCGACAAGAAAGTTGTCGCCATCCAGCAGCATCGATGTTTTAGAAGACGATCTTCTATATAAATGGAAAGTCGATTCGTGAAGGCATGTTTATGAGACTTGTTTATGGATGACCACTTCAAGTTGCCTCCAGCATTGTCATCGTATCGTCATTGCGGTCGTGGTGGCGCGCGAAAGCGGATGAGCACTGCGTATCGAGCCCTTTCCATGAGGGTCGCAAAGCAATCTGTGATCTAAGGTCGTTCTCAAATGTTGTCACTACAGAACTCCATCAAATAAAGTGATACCTGGTGATGCTGTACACATGTTTACTCGTGAAACGAAAACACAACGCTTATCACGAAGCAAATACACCGTCGATGTTCAGATCACTCACATTTGCGGTGCAGTTATTCCTCAAAATCAGCCTCATAGACCCGAATGCGACGGCTCTTCCGCTTGGCAGCAAACTCAAAGATCAACGAAACCACCCCACGATCGAGTGTTCCTAGTTTCGCAGAACGCGGTAGGCTCGCTTGTTCACCTTCAAGTTCGCCATCGGAGTTCAGCACACTCAGGAATGCAGCTCGGCAGTCGACTTGGAAGGGCTTTTTCACTCCGTCGATGAATTCGCGATGATGTTGTATGAACCGTTGCTTATACGTACTCATGTGCTCCGGCTGGAGCTCAAGTTGGAGGAGCTCGAGGTTTCTGTTCACTTCGAGCATCTCGAGCATGGCCTGCAATGCGCGTTCGTCGAACGGAAAGTTGGTATCTGCAAACAGCGACAGCTTTCGAAGGGTTTGAGCTGCTCGACTTGCTGGGTTTTCTAACTCGCGGAAGAGATCTATTGTCGCTTGCGATGGCGCGAAGTGGTCGAGGCGCAACTCAGCAATGCTGCATCGCTCCTGCGCATAGCTTGCAATCAATTCGCTCTCGATTTCGTCGCGAGGCTCAATTACTTGAAGGACCTTCAAATGTGGACAAGCTTCAAAGACCTGGCGGAGACTCTGACGATCAACGATGACCTCCGAAGTAGTCTCGAGAGACACCAGTGTACTGCCGAGGTATTTCAGAAGCGGGAAGAACAGGTTCACCTCCACTTCCGTCCCAAGTGCCAACTGGACGGATGTGACCGATCCACGGTAGCCCCACGAGAAAGACGTTGCAGTATCTACGTCTTGACTTGGCTCAACATGAACAATTGCCTCTCGAAGAACAGTACAATATCCATAACACGGAACGAGAATCCCCATCCAGTCGTTTTCTGGATCGTCTTCGATCACTTTGAAGATGCCGTCCTCTTCTAGCTCGAATAGCTCCCGTTGATTTGAATCAACTTCTGTGTTGAAAGGGTCAGCTCCAATAGAAGTCCCCTTTCGCACCAGAACTGATCGTGGAAGTTTCGATTCTCCAACGCTGCTCTCTTGATCTTCAGAGTAATACGCTCTCACATCTGGATCTTCGTCATCCATTCCTGCTCCTTCGTCGTTTTCGAATTCAAGGTCGCCGAAAGGATGATCTCCAGGCTGAAGCACAATCGATCGACCAGCGAGTTGTTCAAAGTCTTCGGGGGCTCGACAAAGTGGGACGAGTTTGCTCGCGGGGTTGCGTGTGTTCAGAACGCCGATGATGGCGTCCATGTCTTCTTGAGTAAAGTCGAACTCGGTCATTGTCAACCTTGTGATCTCGGCAGCGGAGTCTTTACTCAGCAGTGCGTACGCGAGCCATCGCCACTTCCTCGCCCTCGCACTGTTCGTGACGCCACCAACTGCACTGTCCAGCAGAAGCTCGTCGAAGCATTGCGACACTCCTAGCGCAGACGCAAGCGCTTGGAATCGCCGAGCGAACGAGAGCGTTGCCTCCGGCGTGTGCACAATGTTGATCTCAATGTTGCCGATCTCGGCGATCAGGTTGCGCAGCAGCGGGAGTCTGCCCGAGTCGCCAATCCCAAGTCGATTATTAGTTGGCGAAGTCACACGACTTGCAATTGCGTGAAGCAGCGGCTGGATCTCCCGGAAAGGCAGTTTTCCCAGCGTAGAGTGCAGCCCAAAGTCCATGAGCGGATAGAACCCCGCGGTCTGGGTCTCCAGCGCCATGAACTCGGCGAGGATCTTTGTCGCGCCTGACGGGAACTCCAGTCGACCAATGTGCAGCTCCACATCGGTACACGACAGCTTGGAGACGTACTTTTCGGCTGTGGCGTCTGCGTTTGTTGCCACCTCCATGCACTCTTGCACCGTGCCGACGACGCTCTGCAGGTACCTGTTGACGTGTTGGGTCTCCAGCGACCGGGATGGCACAAATCTCAGGCACACTTCGACTTTTGGGTGCTTGTTCAACTCACGATGCATACTTGGGGTCATCTCACTTAGGATCTTCTGCATTGCGACTCGAACAGTCTCGCTCACAACGTGGTCATCGTCACATTTGAACGCGGTGAAGAACGCGCGGTGGAACACCGTGTCGTGCGGGAGCTTGGGGTTCTTGGAGTCGCCGAGCTTGATCCACATGCCCAGCGGCATCGCCCAGTCGTCCCAGAACGGAGACTTGAGGCACCTGCACTTGGACCGGAGCAGCTCCTGCCACGCGCTCTGATCTATGTACGCAATCATCGTGAGCAGCTCCAAGGCTTCGCGGAGTTGGACCACGCGCTCCAGGTAGACCGCCAGCGGCTCGCGCTGCGCGGGCCGCATGCGAACGCAAAGCAAGAGGTTCTCTGCGTCGTCCACGGCCCCCTGTAGCTCCGCATTCTGACGCAGGAACGCGCACCAGGGCTCCAGGAACGCCCACTTGCGGATCGGCTCGCGCCATTGGGAGGCCGGTGCAAGCGCCTGCATGGTGTAGGTGCTCCAAGTGTATGAGGTGTTCTTCAGTTTTTTTACGATTCCCTTTTTCATTCCGAAAAGTAAAATAAAATATTTAGCCCGTCCTGGGCTCCAAAGATGCTGCTTACTGGATGCTAGATGCGGATATTTGAAATACCCACAGATTGTGTGGTGGTGTTTGTAGGATATTTACTACAAGAATGGCTATCACTATTTTCTGGATCTGATACTGTACAGTGGTGCGCAAAAGTTTGTCCGCACCCCAATTTTTTTGTGCTCGGTTGCTTCCTTCGCGATTCAGAAAATGCTGTTTGGATATATGGTTGAATATCATCGTTTCTCCGACCCCACTTGTTTTTTGTATGTTCAAATTGCACCAATAAAAACTGAATTTTATATTTATAGCCAATTAAAAGCGATTAGAGCAAGATTTTGACCAATAAGTGAACTTAGGGTTAGGTAAGTACGGTGCACCAGCCGTTCCGACGCATCAAGTCGGAGGAGCTTTACAAATATCTGTATGTCAACACAAATGTCAAGTGTCACGCGTATCACTTGCATATTTGCACTTCATCCGACCAGGTCGATGGGTTTGGACGAGCTGCAGCCGGGCAACACTAAGCGAGCCAGAGCTACGGCTGTGAAGGCGTTCGAAAGGTTCTTACAGACTGA
>JALBZD010000993.1:0-12282 GCA_038050675.1 Globisporangium cylindrosporum
ACCCAGATGGAACTCAAATAACGTTAAGATACCCAGTTTCATAAATTCTCAACATTTTCCCGCTAAATCGTCATAAGGTTCAAAATTTCAAAAAAATACCATAGTCGTTATTAACTGAGATAGACTTCAGTAGTTTGAGTAGTTTGGTTTGGCACCATTGCATTTCTCTTCTTGGATCTCGCAAACTCGTTGCTCTTCATCTTCATCCGTCAGGCCAAGCATTGATTTTAGAATAATCATTGCTTGCTTGGTTGACCAGATCTCCAAACGACAAACAACCTTCAAAGGTGATGACTTCATCCCATCGACTTCAGGTTTGAATGATCGACATTTTCTGCGTTGTGTTTAAATGCGCCTTTTGCCCCAGTCCAGTTCCACGCACGCACGCCATCGGATTTAAAAGAGTGCTTTATGTATCACATTTTGCTAAGGAACTTCTTAAAACCGTCTTGACCAGAGTTGAAACAGCATTACAGGTACCATTCTCATTAGTAACCAGCAATTTGGGGTCTAAAAAATATGCATTCTGACAGGGAATAAACATATATCGAAATTAAAATGTAGAGGTATTTATTGAGTGAGCTGACAGATAGAAGGCGGCTCAATGCGAAGCTTGTTCATGGCACCGACAAATTTATGAAAATCCGCCGCGATAATCCCCGTGTGGCGCCAACAATTGGCAATCGTGTCGCACGACACCGCGTCCCGCGCTTTCGCTGCCCACTCCATTGCCGCTAAGATGTTAACGTTGTATAGCTGCTCGGCGCTCTTTTCTAAGTGCCCTTCGCCATCGTTACCCACTTGGTCCAACATCTCGTCAAGCTTCTCCACCACCTCTTCGTTTCTAATCTTGTTGAACTGGCTCTTGAAAGACTGGATCACGCCGGCGTCCTGCGGCTGCAGGTGGGCAGTGGTGTTTGGAGGGAGGAAATGAAGCGTGACGTTTGAGTAGCTCTCGCTCATTCGATGCGGAGACGCGTTGTCGAGCAAAAGAAGTACGTGTCGTTGCTCGTTGGGCATTGCGTCGTTAAAATCTGATAGCCAGTTGCGAAAAAGATGTGCAGTCATCCAGCCCTTGGCTGCATTCGCGTAGCTGATCCTTCTGCTACTCGACAACGCGTCCGCTCACCACATCAGCAAGCCACTCAGCAATATCGAGCTCAGCATGTTGCCACCCAACACCACCTCTGTGCTGCAGCCGATGGATGCTGGCGTGATTGCTGCGTTGAAAGCGTGGTTTCGGCGGTGACAGGGGGAGCATGCGGTCGAGAGGGCGGACGCGATTGTAAGCACGACAGGCGATGGCTCCAGTGGGTCCAAGCTCTACAAGGCTAACGTTCTTCAGGCGATGCGGTGGTGTCAGGACGCGTAGGAATCAGTGTCGCAGTCCACGGTTGCGAACTGCTGGAGGCACGTTGGCATCTTGCCGGAAGATATCTATGAGTTGGCCAGCAGCTTTGCGAATGTCACCCTCGAATAGATGCAATTTGCATATCAATTTGTCTTTGTCTTAGTATACGATGGATATTGGTTTGTGGTCTGCGTATGACCTGCAAAAGTTTTTAATTTGTTTGATTTTAAAACCTCCGAGAGTGAATGGCGCTGTCAAGCTTCGTTAGCCAAGGGAGCCCTGTACCACAGTTTGTTAATCTTTTGTTTGCACGGATGTCTCTGTTTTCCTCTTTCAAAGGCAGAGCCTCTGCAACGTTGCGTGAGCGAGCGGAGGTTGCTTGCACCAAGGGATGTCGAGTACATTATAGTGGTGTTATGGAATAAAATCCCGGCACCAACATGTCGTTTTCGTGCAGTTTTACTCTCTCACTGTCCATTCTCCAGAGTTTTTCATGCGAGACTCGGTGAGATCCAAACTCGTGACTTGACACAGCTCACAAAGAAAAACACTCGCATAACTGGGTTCATTGTGTATGACGTGAGTAACATCGAGCCTAATGGAGAGAAGAATGTGCGTCCTCAAAGCACTGACTGAGCTTGATTTACGAGAATGTAGTCCAGCACGCCACGAGGTGGGTACGCAATGCTCTTTTTGTGCCTGCAATAACGATTTGTCGCGGTCAGCCAAACGACAACTCCTCTCTAAAGTGCATTTCAAGGCGGCATAACGACGAGGCGCACGGCATAGTATTGATGAACAGCTTTTCTCAACCTTAGCGGTGGAAGATGGGCTGCTACAGAGAAAGCTCTCACAGCTCGTGCATGGCGCCAGAGAAACTATGCCTCCTTGAACTCCAAAACACGAGGGGTGAGCGGCCGGAATCGCTCGCCAGCCTACTGGGGAAAGTAATTCAGTGCTGCTGGTCAATCCACAGCAACAAATTTGCCAGCATCCTTCTGCGCTAAAATAATTTTTATCACACTCACCTGCGACCAGTTTTGTAGAAGTGACTGGCTTGAGCCGAGGATGATACACTAGCCGATCGAGATCGCGAGCCGTTCCTAAATAGCAAGGTCACTGTCGACACAACAGGACCGTATCTTCGTGGTTGAATGCAAATACCGTGCTGGGGACTTGTCGGTGGCAAACCTCACACCTCGACGCATCGGGCCATTTCAAACCAGTGGTCGTCATCAGTCTCTCTGAAGTGGACCAAACAGAGCGTTGATGAGCTCGGCGTCAAGTTTCGAATATCTGGATGTGTCGATCGACACATGCAACGGTGGGAGACATTTGTTGGACTTACCTGAGGAAAGATGCTTCCGCTGAGTGGCTCGGCTGTTTGGCATGCGTCAGCTCCATCAGCCCGAACTTCGGACGAAGGTGAGCGACGCGTATGGTTTCTCCAATTCAAAGTCGTGGCGACCGCAGGTTTTGGATCGAATGGCTGACATCGGGGCTAGCCACCGAGTTGTTTGGCTCGGCGCTACCTTCACCTCAAGATAGATCTTGCGATCGATGCTCTCTCTTTAAACGAATGCGTCAACACAACTCTCGCTCGTTATAGCGTTGTGCTGTAAATGAATACGAGCGCAATGGAGATGTGAAGCCTGCTTGGCTGGCGTGTATGGTCGTTATTAGTAATTGTGTGACAAAAGTGAAAGTGGAGCTTTGGTCATGCACCGAGTATTTATAAAAATTAAATATTATATTAATTTATGAAGGTGGAAGAATATATAGATGTCGAAACACCTGCATTGCATTTACGACCGCAATAAAATCCCAAAGGTTTTCAGCCAAACAATCAAACTTAGGCGCGAAGCGCATCGAATTCGAATGCTGGTTCCTGATACGGGCCATTTCATCCATTTATACAGGTCAATTGTAAATGAAATGGCAGGTCAGTAGGTTTGGATACACGACAGTATCAATTCATACAGGTATTCGCGAACTGCTGTTCTTTCGTTCGAGAAAACCTTCTTCGTGTCGCCCATGCGAAGCTCATTGTTCGCTCGCACATGAGTCGCATCAGTCACCACGGCATTCGCTCCGCTCGGCTGCGCGCTTCGAAGCATCAAGTGACAGTAGCAGCACATGCTCGTGAAAGCTCATGGTAACCGCCCGCACCTGGCGATCGTGCGTCCCAGTCTACAACGCACAGGATGGGCAATCGATGGCGAGGTGCGTTGTGTGACTGGGGTTCTACAATTAGGAGCGTCGCTCGCTTGTCAACTTAGCACTGATCTCTCTGTGTGTCTGTGTGACAGATTAACCGAGCGCTCACTCTCACTAGAGATGAAGCGAAGTGAAGAAAGCGTCAAGTGAGTGAACAAGGCGACTCCAAGTGCGAGGCGAGAACGTGGTCACTGTCAGGACAAAAATGGCTACCACTAGTAGTGTCTGGCGAAGCTTTACCAAGAGAACACACTGCACCGCGCGTGATAAGGTTCCGCGTATGAGAAGATCTCGCCGCGGAGCCTTATCATGCACAAGAATCCAAGTGTGTTTCGAATCCGTGGTGAGCAAGGCTTACATCAATTTCCAGCAAATCCACCGTCCACATCTGAAGTTTGGAGCTCGGCGATCATCTCATTAGACCGGAAATAGTTTGACAGTAAACTAACAAAGGTGGGTTGGAAGAATGGGTTTGTTGGGAACCTGTGATGACGTATTCTCGACATTGTCTAATCTGCATCTTCCTGTGTGTATGTGTGTGTGTGATTTTGTGCTTCATGATTGTCAACAGATGTTGCAACCAGAAGCAGACAGCGATGCGAGAGCCTCAACTCAGGCGATGTGATCCAGAAAGCATCCTCTGGGAGTTCCACCCCGAAATACAACCTATCGGCAAGGGAAATATCGGTGTTTTGTCGTACCAATGCACTGCTCGAGCTTCAAACAAACCAGCCTGAACCATTTCGCAAACTTAAGGTCATCGGCAGGAAAGGGCGTGCTACGAAGCAGGAGGATTGCCTCCAGTTGCATAAGTGTTTCATTCGAACGCAGTGTTTGGCATTTGTTGAGAAGAGAGAAAAAAACATAGTACCGATACCAACGCAAGGATGCTTTCCTGTTCGACCGAAAGTGCAGATGACCAAGAACAACGAGCTCTGAGCAACATCTGAGTCATGGCGGAACTGTTTAGCTCCAATACAAACCGTTACGGAAGCAGTCGATAGTGAAAACCGCGCATTACTGAAAGGCGTTTCGACCAAATAGATTTGTTTTCTGAACAGATAGACGCGCGACGCGTCCTACAACATCATTCAACTTCGTCAGCCTTGCGGCAAGCGTGGTTAGACTATGAAACGCTCGTTTAATATCATGTTGCCAGCATTTGTTTCCTTGGAAGAGTGAGCCCGCGACTGGTCCGCCCATGCAAGACGATGGCGAATGGAATGAAAGCCGAATACGACCATGAAAACGTGTCTACCGGAGTGTACCCAGATTCTTTGGCAATCAGATTTCAGAGGCAGTTGAAGCTCTTGCGTGTCCTATTCTGCAATCAACAATGACGAATTATCCAGTTTTAAAGGATATCAATTTGAGTAACCAGCATCAGCCACGCTTCTCGAACATAAATGCACATCTTCTGTAAGTCTGCTTTCTTTGCCAACACTGCGACTGTTTGTTGTTGGATGAGTGTGTCGGACCTTCGGCTAAGTCGGCGGTGAAGAAGCCACTTCGTCACATTCTTCTGATGAACTATTTACGAGAACGAGCGAATGCGCGTTGCTGCTAACGATGGTGAGCGGTACAATATCCTGGGTATGTAACCAAGACCGTCGAGCTGAGCGACCACGGTTGTCGACAGGGGGCATCCTTCTGATCGCTTGGTCTCCCGAGGGGACGAAAAGCTTGAGAGAGAACGACGCGCACGGATCGAAATGACATGGTGCTTCGAGGTACTCACCTGAGCCGCGACGTCAAGTTTTAGGCAGAGAGAGATTAAATAGGAAATAAGGTAGAGAGGGAGAAGACCCGTGGTTCCGATCTATCGATGCTGCTGGTTTGCGAGTACGTCGGATGCGTGAGAAAGTTTGCTTTGGCTGACACGTAGTTTGGTGATTTTGTTATACTTGAAGATCGAGCAAGCGGCTTCGAAAGCAACACTCTGCCCTCACAGTTCGCGCAGCGACTGCCAACCGAGAGTAGCATGGATTTGGTGCACAGAATTTGCGAAAAACGCAAGGTCGAGGGAGCAGGTAACTACTGGATGCTGAGCATCGCAGTTAGCTTCTACCTGATAAATTGAGGGCGTTATTTCAAGTTTCGAAGCATTGATTTTGATTCTACTTGGATTGCGTGCAGATTGGTTTGTAAACTCTCCGTACAGGCAAGAAGGGCGCTATGAGGACACGAGTTTTCAGAAATGAAATGCTCAGATCTTCAAGCAAATGTAAGTTGCTCTATGTCCTATTTCTTTTTGCTATTCCGCTTCCTTTCATCCTTGTAGCAAGCAGTTCAATTTTGTTTCTTGTTCGCTTTGTCGCTCAATCTCACAATGTTTGGGCGAATTCATCAATGAACCCTGCTCGTCGCTCGAGCAAGTTGCTGCTTTGGATTTCAGGTCGTCCATTCGAGCTGGTCCTTCTGTTCCACACACTGTTGTGTTCTATCCGCGAGCCGACAACCGGTGATTACTTCATACGAATCAAGCTCCATCGTCAACAACTGGTCAGCTCGACAAATGTGCTCATGTTCCGCAAAGGAAGATGTTGGATCCACCAGTCGTCGCGCGAGCAGCAAGGTGCCGCTGAGAGCTTAAGAAGTAGCAAGGCGGAACGATGCAACACCGGCTTTTCGTAAGAACAGGAAGCGCACAACTTCAAGCTGCTCGGCCAGAAAGTGCACGTACACTCCTTGCTGTTGTAGCAGGTAGCAGACATTCCAGTCTGAAAGCGTTTATAGCTTTGAGCACGTACCATTCCCCTGCACTCATTTTGGCGCATCTCGCAAAAATCATAACTACAGCATTCAAGCGAGTTCGTGTAGTACTGCAGCACGGAGTGGCAAGCGTCCACTCAAGCCTGAAATCCTTCACGTGTACAAGTTTTCTTGAACTGGATCGAAACGAGGCGAGACTTCGTGAGGATGGCCTTTCGAAGTCACCAATGTCTGCATTACTTCTGTTTGGTCATAGTAAATTCGAGTCTACTGAGTAAAGGGCTGTTGATGTTTTCGGACCTCTCTAAACTCATGTATTTTTGCGACTGTCAAATACATCGGACTGCACAACAGAAGGAACAGTGAATTCCCAACACGACCGAGCAGCGCTCCTGTTCGACCAAAATGAAAGTGAGGGTGACAAACTAAAACCAACCGAATGATAGCTGAGTCAACAAGAAAGAAACAACGACATTGCAGCGCTGCAATGTTGGAACTTACGCACAAGAAGAGAACGTGATTCATACAACTTGAGACACTGGATGGGTCGGCGCGCTTAGCTGTGTGTACACGAACACGTACGAGACAGCCTTTGGAAATTCGAAGAGGAGCCTTTGAAGCGAAGTACTCGAGCATTTGTTATCAGTTGTCACCACAACACCAGTGTTATCTTGTCTCCATTTGCAAGCGCACGGAATTCCTGTGGCTCCTTGACTCCAGGAAATAGACATACACTTTAATACTTACACCTCAAAGGTGCCATTTGATATGTTCAAAAGGTTGGAGGGAGGTACCTGGACATCAAGTTGTAGAGGTTGTTGAAGCGCAGCGTGTCAACGCCTTCTATCATTTGCTACAAGTTATTTATGCACAAAGGCTATAAAAATGTGCAATGGTCTAAACTCTCGGACATAAACGCACAATTTTGGTGCTCAGTCCTCGAACTTACCTCGAGCAGCAAGCGTCCTTCGTCTGAGTCTGCCCGATACCATTTGCAGTATTTAGTTATACAGGTATTTTAATACAACGTGATCTGGGTATTCAGTCCAGATTTGCATTGTCTGATACATTTATACAGGTGAAAACCATGACACGTTTCCTTTGTCATACGTCAACTGCAACATTTCTCGAGTACCCAAGCCAAGTAAGACGAGCCGTGCTGCGTGCGTGGCTCGTAATGTGCGCTGTGTGCATTTGCTGTAGCTGTTGGATGTAGCGGGTCGAATGAGAGAGGGATCTTCGTTCTGTCCTCCTAACCCAGCCAGTGTCCCGCAAGAAGACGTGAGAGTACGTCTGAACGAGCGTCACGAAGAGAGAGAACGAGGGCCTGTGGAGCTTCTGCTGTTCCTGGAATCGACCGGGTGATGCTGAGCAGGAAAATTGGCGCAGTTCGGGGTCATCATTGAGAGAAGCGAGATGGATGAAAGAGACATCAAGACGGTGCTGCGAACTTGCAGAGAGTGACAATAGACGGGCGGCTTGGCGGGGTCAATGTGGTGACGGGATTCACCAAGGTATCGGACGTACAGCTTTTCCTCATGGAGTCAGTCAACGTGAGCAGCATGTGTCTGCTCAGTGGAGACATTGAGCGAAGCCCAGATTCACGTTATCAGTGGAAGACGTGAGTTATGATGAACAGCTGGAACATGCGAGTGGGATTGAAAAAATACACCAGAAAATCAAATTGCGATGCCGTCGACGGTGTGTGTCATTTGCAAATTGCGCGACAATGGAGCTCAGCCGAAAGAGACAGACTTAGACTACACGCTGCGACGAGATCAAAATGAAGTACGGTAAGCAGGTACGACTTGCATCCTATATGCTGTTCTTCTGCTTTTCTGAAACATTTCTACATACTGAGTCGCTGCGTTTATGTGTACATGTGGTTCATCCATTGTAGGTGATTTTTAGCAGTGAACCCTTTTCGCAGGATCCACATCAACTCGTTTCTATCATTGCGGAGCTAAAAGCAATTCAATGTTCCCACGCAATCGATTTGATCAAACTGCAAGCGAGCACCCAATGAATCACTGTGCTCAAGGGTGGACGTCATTATCGTAGCGAGGAGTCTCGACAAGAGGTATCGAACTACCAAGAACTTATTAACCTGCAAACAGCCATTGTTTATTTCCAAGAAGACCATGGACACGGAGCCAGAGAACGATGCAAGCCCATGCTGGCGTGAAGAGGTATCCGTGTCCTTACAACACAAAGAGAGAGAGAGCGTCACGCGCTACGAGCGTTCGTTTGGATACATGTGAGTGATTTCGCTTTTTGCAACCCTGTTGTGTGCCAGCCGTGTGGGATAACGGACTAAAGTATTGACCACCACTCCATGTAGCACCCAATCCAACGCAACGACCTGTCTCTGTCCCTCCAGAGTACCCATCCTGCCAAGTCAGTTTGTATGGAGCGAACGTGTGTGAACCTTGTCACAGTCCACTCTCAAGGGAAAGCAGAAGCGTGACAACAACGAGAGTATGCAAGTGTTTTCGGGGTGCGACATTCGGCTGCTTAAGCGAAATGAAGAGTACGCACTCAGTGACAAGATCAACCACGACGCACACATCGCTCAGACCTTCCCACGGAGTGAACGGCGTGCAATGTTACTGCAGGCTCTCGGTCTTGTCCTGCACAGCTTCTGTCTCCTCCGTCGAACGTAGGTGTCAACGCAGCACCGATTTGCTTTTGTGAAATGCCATTGGTCCGAGCGCAAGAGCCACTACCAAAACCACGGGACGACAGTATGTATTTTCTGCTACACTATTGAATTACCACTGGTTAGACTGAAAAGGTAACTGATGTGGTGATAGATTGTTGGCGATGATTCTGCATCTCCGTTAAGCCGTATTTTGTCGCGCACGCTGCAGTTAATGAGATCTGCGAGTGTGTTCATTAAGCTGGAAGACTGGCTCTGACAATCCTGGATCGAGCCGATTTACCAGTATTGCATTTGTTCATGCATCATTCTACCACCAGTGCTTGTGCAATCTGCACTGGATCAAAAATCTTTGGCGGTTTGTAGACTCTCATCGTGTGACCGAATGATCTCAGTCTGCCGTTGTGATGTGTATCGAGAAAGAAAATGATAGACCAAACACGAGGATGCTTTCCTGTTCGACCTTACGGCGAAATGATCAACTAGGAACACGTGAGCAGTCTCAAATGTCAGAATTGCCCAGTTCTAATGAAACCTAAACAACTAGATAGATGATTCATGTGTAGTACAAGGACGGGCAACGCGTGAACGTAACGGCAGTAGAGAGAACACAATTCAGTTGAACGTTTGTATTGTAGTATTCGGCTGGTGCGGGGAACCATCACAAATGTACTCGAACATGCTAGTCAATTGAACGCCAGCACGTGGGAAGTGTGTGTACATGTAAAGTGATAGCGTTAATACCTGACCAGCATTTATTGGCGAAACGCGACGATTTGACGAATGCGCTGACGATTTAAAGGCTGACATCCGGTGTAAAGTAGGTTGCAACTCAAAACAGTTGGATGTCGGAATATCAAAAACAAAGATCTTCTTCTGTGGAGAAAGCAATGTTACTGGCAAGGATCAACACACCTACTCGTTGGGGCAAGACTCGGTCGTGCTACCGGTTCTAAGCGTTTAATTGTTCTGATTCTCGCCATTTCTGTCTTCATCCCCATCGATGCTGGGTCAAGATGGTACTGACCACACTCGTTACTGACCAACGACTTCTTACGTATCCCTGGAAATCGATTTGTAGAGGTTGAAGCACCAAGCGTGTCATTCATAGATATCAATTACGAGTGTATATGTATTTCCAAAGGTTATTGCTATGTGCGATACACCCAATCGATCGGACATAAACGCAAAATTTCGGTAGCTCGACGTTTGTTCGAACTTATCTGGAGTGCTCTTTCGTTCTGTGTCGCTGCCGGATACCATTTTTGCTGTATCAGCTTGTACAGTGCTGCTAAAGCAACATCTTTCCAACCCGCAATCCGGATATGACTCACGCGATAAATTTCGACAGGTCAATAATGGCGCGCTGTCTTGGCAACTGCAACTTTCTCGAATTGATCCAGCTTCACCAGTTGGAAGCAAAGTAAGGAAAACAGGCATGACATGGACCAAGACTGCGTGGCCGTCCAGTTGAGCGCTGCTGCTGCCGCTGTTATGACTGGTGCGCGTGAAAGCGAGAGCGTCTTCGCTGCATGACGTTGTGCCTATTCCAGCGTGTGCAAGTTCAAGGACGAGCGAAGGAGCAAGAACAAGAGCGAACGCACTGTGGCTTTCGTGTAAAGCCCGACCTGGTGGATCAGACGAACTGGAGAGCGGTATCGAGTCTGTGCGTCTCGGGGAGCATGCAGGTGGAGGATATAGCTCGACGTGGCGCTTCTGCGACTTCTCCACAGTCCCCTGGGGTGCGAAGACATGGCATGAAGACATCGACAACGGTACAAATTCAAGGCGTGACGTAGGCGTTGTTGTCGATCCGACTCGTCCAGTACTTCGTACTGTCACCCGCTCATCGACCAAGCAGGTTCAACGCCAAGTCAATTACCTTGTCGATGACAACATTCTTCAGGGAAAGACCCACGACGTGCGATGCCATCAAAATTTGCGCGTGGAGAGCGAAGTTCCTCGCAATCTGCGAGAAAGGCGACAACTCGACGCTGCGACGGATGCAGAAAGAGGACCTCGCCAAGAGTGTGACGGTGTTGGACCATATCCCGAGGTGCAAGCTGCTCAAGAAGAGGTGTCGTACACGCGCCCGGAGTTGAAGTCCCCACATAGAGCGTTCTACCAAACCACCAGTGAGCATTCTACCAGATCGCCGCACCGTGGGTATGTCGTTTCGCGCGCTGAGATCGAGTGGAGGGGTGCGTAGCATATTCGTGCTCGCCTATGCGCGCATGCTCAATGGAATGGACGCTGTCATCTGCAAGCGCATTTTATTCCGAGCCCGACAATCAAACCCCGTTTCATACATGCATCGCACAAGGTTTGGAGAATTGCAGTGGTGTGGGCGAACAAGCAGATCCAGAACGTCGCGCATTCAGGTAAGCTGAATTTCTTTGTTCGAGATGCAAACCGTAGATTTACCGAGGTGTGTGAGTGTGATTTGATCTAACAAATGCCGATGCGGTGTATTGTGCTTGCTGCGAGACAGATAATGAACATGATTTTCAAAGAACACACACTCGTTTCCAAAGATGGTATCAACCAAAATCTAGCAAATCCATTTGGGTAATGTTTGTATCTGGATCAATGAAGAACGCTATGTTTGGTGTATCGTAGCTCTATGCTGATGTATGCTGAATTCTATTTCTTTGGTTGCGACGCATGTACGTTCATTTTCCCTTTTCAGATGAACACTTCGGTGCTCCAGCAAACTCAATTCCATTCATCCCAATGCACGAGAAGCTGATAAATTTGCTTGTATCGATGATCGAGCGACTACTACGATAGCCAGTCTACTTTATGGCAACGTCCAAGGGATCGAGAGCACTCCAGAAAGATGAGAAAGACAGACCTTATTTTGCGGCGAGTCCAGCGAATAAATGCTCAAGTCGCAACGCGCTTCAGTGAGTTTCTCCGCCGAGACGGCAATAAGGTGTGCTGTGAAGAAGAATGTGACTCAAATTCAAGCGCAGATATTAACCACATATTTTGGGAATGTCCCAGCGCGCAGCAAGAATGGCGGCCAATGCTGGACGCATGGGAGAGGATAGGGCTGGAATGGAAAGAGTCTCCAGAGCAAGCAATTTTCAGTCTCAACATCCCGGATGCGCCAAAATGGGTCTGGCGCATATTGCAAGAGAAGAACGAGAGCAATCATGTGGACCCAAACATGCAGAACTACGTCTTCCAGGCGGCGAATCTCATTTGGCAGTACACATGTGTTGCCATCATCGCTGGCATATGGAGGCGTCGAAACGACATAATAGCGGGTGAAGCGCAATGCGACCAATACAAAGGAGCTCGCCTTGGACTACGACTACGCAGCGGGCTCAACAACTTA
>JALBZD010000994.1:0-12279 GCA_038050675.1 Globisporangium cylindrosporum
GATCACTTCATCAAGGGCCAGAGGGAGGATGGGTGGAGGGGAGATGGTCCGTTTGCGGCCGACCACAGAAACAGTGCCATACAAATTTCAAGGTCCCAACCAGTTGCAACCATTTCGAGCCAACAGCTGCAGTCCATTAGACTCTTGACAAAGCCTTTCCAAGCACGGCTGATTTCGCTACTTTTCGGTGCCATTTCCATACAAATTTCAAGATCCCAACCGACCGCGAGCACGCCCGGCCGACCTGTCATCCGACCTACCGTGCGCTCCTATCATTGCAGCTGATTACAGTGCGAGCTGTAAGTTTGGTTCAGCGTGTGTCAGAGTGTCTGATTTCACTGATTGAGGGTGTTTCCAGTAATTATGATTATGTAGGTGAGACCTTCCCGATAAAAGCTCGCACCCATCGCGTAAAAAGAATTTCCGTTTCGAACTGGCGCAGATTATAGTCGGGAATTATTTTAGTCAAAGAACCGTCTTCTGGATTTATTGAACCAATCAAATCGCTGTCCCTCCTTTCCGTCCAAATTCTCCTCAATAGATTTTATTATATCTAATAGAACCCTCATATGCATCGTCCCTTCGTTCCATTGCTGTTCTTTCCCACATCTTTTTAACGGAACATGATGGATTTCGTCACCGACCAGCCGACCGCTCGCTCCACCCATTAACCATACAAACTCTCTGTTTATTACAAACACTCTCCGCAGCCGACCATCGCCCTCCGTTCTATTCTGTCGCATGACTGACCTCCTCTGGTCATTATAGCGCAACGGCCCATTTGCGAACAGGCTGGTCCTGCCCAGTCACTCGCTCGCTCGCTCACTCTCAGATCCGCTCACAAGCGCACACGAAGAGCAGGTACACAAGCAAGCAGCAGAGAACACGAACACGATGCTCCGCGTGCAGCGCAACAGCAGCGACTGCCCGTCGCCGCCGCTTCAACAGCTCAATCAGCACCAACAGCACAACGTCACGCTCGCGCCGCGGCCGCTCTTCCATGACGCGTCGCTTGAGGAAGACACCTGTGAAAACGAATCCAGCAACGACAGCGTCTCCCAGCTGCGTCCGCAGCACCACCAGCAGTACCAGCTGCACCATCTTCATCAGCATGCGCGGCCGAGCCATAGCGCCAAGACCAGAAAGATCAAGAGCGCCGGTGGCGATACGCCCCACTCGCACGCGTCTGCGTCCTTCTCTCGTGGGAATGGTGGTGGTAGTGGACTCACTGCGGCTGGCGCTGGAAGTGGCAACCACGGACGCAAGGTGCTCAAGCATGAAGTGACCCAGCTGCAGCAGATGGTCGATGGCATGCAGCAGCAAGTGAATGCGGCCACGCGCGAGATTATCGAGCTGCGCAACATGGTTGGCCTCATGGTTGAAGAGAACACCCAGCAGTTCCAGCAGCAGCAACAACAGATTCAACAGCAGCAAGCTCAGATCGAAGAACAGTCCACAGACTCAGCAATGGACCAGTATCAACGACGACAACAGCAAGAAGAGCTTGCATGCTCCGTCGCGCCGCTCATGGACATTTACGAGCGGAGTAGCGTCTCCTTCTCCCCCGGACTCACAGTCGCGCAGCAGAACGACCTCGCCGAGCACTTTGCCTACGGGCTCAGCGGCGACGAGTCTGCCTCCTCCAGCAACAATAACAGTGACAGCAGCATTGCTAGCAATAACAACAACGACAACGCACAGAACGCGTTCTACTGCAAAATGGAGCAGGCGTTGTTCTGCGATGACGACGAGTACCCGCTGTTCTTTCAGAGCTGAAGAGTAGGGATTTTGGGTTTTGAAGGCTGCGAGAGCTTGGGAGACGAAGGCTTAAGTAATGATTTATAAGAAGATGCATGGCGGAGAGACCGACCAACGGAGCGCGTGGCAAGCCGAGAGAGAGAGAGAGAGAGAAGAGAGCGCACGAGCTTGCAGGAGGTATGGAGTGGATATGATGTGTCTGTCTGTTTACAGTTTAGTGTTATTAATAGTAGTAGTAGTAGTAGTAGTAGTAGTAGTAGTAGTGATGGAGTGACTTGCATGTGATAAATGAATAGTTGGGTTTCTGTCGCTCTCAAGGTGCATCATATGCTTGACGTGAGCCGAAGAGCTTCTCATTTCATCTCCATGCTCGAGAACCAGAAATGCTATTATCTCGATCAGAATGCGACTAGCCAGTGAAACAAATCGGGTAAACATTGTTACCGAAAATCGGTCCTGCGGTTTGCTGTGTTGCCAGAGTCCCAAGCACGACATTGCGTCACTGTCGGCCTGACACTTGGCGTTGTATGTCGTCGTGAGGTCTTGGAGCTCCCAGGAAATGAGCGTGACGGTGATCGAGTAGACTTTCCGCGCATTCGTCAGGCGCAGTAGTTGGTGATTGCCAGTTGACGAGTTTCGCGTGGCCATCTCATCGCCCTGGATCCGCTCTCCGACGCTCACAATGAACACCGACGTATTCAATTTTTCCTGGCAGAAAAACCTAGCCTACCCAACCGCGAGTCGTTTTTCGTTCTCAAGTCGCTTTAGTACTTGAAGCGTAGCATCGGCTCTTCAGTTCCATCCGCGTTAAGGCACGCAGCGAGCGCGTGGACTTGGGGTTGAATATAAAATACCTTGCCGCTGAAGTCGTACTCTGGCTTCCGCAACCGACATGCGTCTCGACTGCAATCCACTCCCGGGTTCAGATCGAAGTAGAAGTTTCCATCACTGGAAGTGTTTGTGTTTCTTCGTTCTTGAGGCGAGTCGCTCGAATTGCTACATTATCAATAGCATGCACGCTAGCTAGATTGTGGCGGATATGTGGCGCAAAGCCACTATCCATGCTTTCAAGTACAAATTCTGCAAAACATAGAACGTTCATCCAGCAACCAGCAGCACAAAAGCAAAAACAGTGGCTGGCTGGCTCGACTAGGAGTCTCAAGACTTCGGGTCTCAAGCCAATCACGCATGAGCTCATCGCTTTGTTAGCTGCGCTGTGGTGTCGAGGTACCAGGCACCACAACCCTAAATCTTTGCTCCTGAGATTAGAGGTGTACCAAGAATCGAGTTGTTTAAAACCAACCTTGGCACACACATCTATCTACACACAGGCGAACAGTCACCGCAACTCATTCTCAGCGATCCTCAACTGGGTACACGCGAAGGCAACGGGCCTTTTGCATGTTTTGCTTGTACCTTGAACACTCTCCGCTTGAGCTAATACAAGCGCGCTAACTCGAAATGCGACTGGAGGCCCAAGTTCATTCAACCATAGAGAGCACACAACCACTTCGCACAAATGGTTGCTGATTCCTCTCTCCCACCACAGGTGATACCACTCAAGTTGGCATCCTCAGCAGTCGTTGAAGATCACTCGAGAAGCCCAACAGTGCTACAAGTGTACCCGGACACAGGAAGGAGTGGGCTCTGGTCTGGGGCACTGCAAGGATCACACTACGCTCGAGCCTCTCAAATGATCTGCGTGATCAATCGTGTGATTCGTATACCCAGAGGTAGCCCACCAAGACCATATCCCCTCGCACAACACAACACACCACGATGGAGCTGAACTACAGTCCTTACGAGTTCATAGTGGGGTCATGAACACTATCCATACCCATGACCCCGGTCATGAGAGCCATCCGTCGTGCATGTTGGCGAAAGCGTTCGAAATGGTACTCAATCGCGAGTGTGTGTGAGAGAGAAAGAGAGGAAGAAAATTTACTCCATGGAAGAGAGAAAGAGAGTGAAATTCGAACCATGAGCAATTTTCGACCCAAAGACCAAATAGCTCAGTCCAGAGTTTGAGTGATCGTGATTGGTCTCCGATCTCTCTGCCAGCAATCTCACGAGGTTCGAAAACGTAGACGATCTATAACATCGACAAGTCCGTCAGTGAATTTGTTGCTTGCATTTATGTGTGACTATAAAGCAACAAGCCCATGATGCAATGCTCGAATGCTTTGGCGGCGTTTGTGTTGCTTTATGCTCCTTGCATTCATTGACAAAGTGGACGAGGAGTCCGCTGTGAGGCAAAAGAATAGAGATCACTTTTCTAACAGAAGATGTTTTACTCATCGTAAATCTGAAAAAAAGATGTTTACTGACATCTGTAGTTTAAATATCTCATCTCAGTATTTATAACCCGCACGTACTGATTTTCGGTGCTCTCCGTACCATTCTCAGCCATTTATAGTTCTGGGAATACTGAGTTGAGTGAGATGAAGTTGACTTTTTCAGCAATTTTGATGGACCAAATGTGAAAATGCGCCTGTTATTTAATCTCGCCCCATCATCCACCGGGAAAACGAACCATATAATCTGATTCCACACCCGTTTGTTGGTCTTGTTGCACCCAACTTCAAGTCCGCAATCTCTCATTCTCGGGAAAGTGATGAACTCCTCACTGTCCTTTTTCAGCAGCACAAATGCGGTTGCTCTCTGTGAGAGAACGCAAAGCCAAGTTACTCACACTCCACAGCGAGCGAGGAGAGCACACTTTCTCGCTTCTCACTCTCTCTCGCCCTCTCTTGGAGCTCTTCATTTGGCAATTCGCGGCGTCTCCCCCACACCCCAAGAGCTCCAGAGAAAGAACCACCACCACCACTCCGCTTCGCGGCCTCACCACCACACAATTTCTGGCATGATGGTCTGGGCTCGCAAAGACGGACTCTTGCTCATCCTAGCGCTGCTCGCTTTGTGTTTGCACGCGATCGACGCCGCCTACCGCATCGGTATTGGCAAGGGCGACATCACCGGTCCCGCTGCTGAAGTTGTCATGATGGGGTACGCCGACAGCAACCAGAAGTCCGCGGGGATTCTCAACCGTTTGTACGCGCGCGCGTTCATCATCGAGGACGTCGACACGGCTCAGCGTGTGGTGTTCGTCAACTCAGACCTGCAGGCGGTCTTCCAACTCGTGCACCAGGAGGTGATCAAGCAACTCGGCAACAAGTACAACGGACTGTACACGGAGCAGAACGTCGTGCTGCACGCGACCCACACGCACGCTGGTCCTGGGGGCTCATCAGCGTATTTCCTCTATGACGTCTCGATCTTTGGCTACATCAACGAGAACTTTGAGGTGATCGTCGCGGGCATCCTCAAGGCGATTGACGACGCGCACAACTCGGTCGCCCCCGGCACGATCCGTTTCAACAAGGGCACGATCACGAACGGCGGTAAGAACCGCTCGCCGCTCGCATACGCTGCGAACCCAGAGGAGGAGCGGAAGCAGTACGAATACAACCACGACACGGACCTACGCTTGCTGCAATTCCGGGACGCGAGCGACAATCTCCGTGGCGTGCTGGGATTTTTCCCCGTGCACCCGACCAGCTTGACGCAGCACAACAAGCTCGTCAGCGGCGACAACAAGGGCTACGCGGAGTTCCTGCTGGAAGACAAGCTCCCAGGTGTGATCGCTGGCATCGGCATCTCGAACGCAGCGGACGTGAGTCCGAACCTTATCGACAACGGCAACGGCACGTTCTCGGGCGAAGGCGCGACCGACGTTGAGAGCGCGGAGATCATCGGCAAGCGCCAATCGGACAAGGTCTTTGAGCTGCTCAGCTCCCAGAGCGAGCTCGTCACAGGCTCCGTGCTCGGACGGCTGGCGTACGTGGACTTTTCGAACGTCAAGCTCAATGGTCGCGTCGTGACGGATGCTGACCCGTACGCGGATCGCACGTGTCCAGCGATCGTCGGCCAGAACTTTGGCGCCGGCACAGAGGACGGACGAGGCCTGGACGCGTTCACGGAGGGCAATCTGAAAGCAAACCCATTATTTCGAGCACTTGGCGCAATTATCAAGGAGCCACCGGCGTGGGTGAAGACCTGCCAGACCAAGAACAAGGTGCCGCTGCTCGCAACGGGACTCATCGGTCCCGTGCCGTGGACGCCCGAGATTCTGCCTGTTCAGGTGGTCAAGATCGGCCAGTTTGGACTCGCAGTGACCAACTTTGAAGTATCCACCATGAGTGGACGCCGCATCCGCACGACCGTGAAAAACGTACTTAAGAGCGTCGGGGTCACGGAAGTGGAAATCGCGTCCATCAGTAACGCCTACGCGCAGTACCTGACGACAAAAGAAGAGTACCTTCAACAAAACTATGAAGGAGCGTCCACCTTGTTTGGACCCAACCAACTGGCAGCTGTCCAACAGGAGCTCGCGCGCGTAGCCGCAGCTGTGGCAGATCCCAGCCTCGCGCTGGATGTCGGTCCCACGCCGCGCCAGTTCGATCGCTCCAAGCTCCTGAACTTCCAGACCGGCGTCGTCATGGACACTGTACCCTGGGGCAAGAAGTTTGGCGCACTGCGTTCGGATGCTCAGGCCTCGTACGCTGTCGGGGCCACTGTCTCCGTCGCTTTTTACGGCGCGCACCCGAAGAACAAGCTGAACGCCGTGACGTCGTTCTGTGACGTCGAGCAGGAGGTCAACGGCAAGTTCGTGACGCTGCTCACGGACGCGCACTGGGACGTGCGCTACCGCTGGTCCCGCAACGGCATCAGCGAGAGCAACAACGTGTGCGAGTGGAAGATCCGCGCGGGACAGCGTACTTCAGTAGCTGGTCGCTACCGGATCCGCCACCGCGGCTTCAGCAAGCCACTGATCGGTTCGATCTCCGCGTACGAAGGCGTGTCATCGACGTTCGAAGTCAAGTAAGCGGTTTGGTTTGCCGAGCTCACTCTTATAAGATATGCGATCGTTTTTTTGGCTTCGAGCATTCGAAGTCCATTGGTCATCCTAGCAGCAATAAACCCAACTTTGGTTCTTCATCTTTTGTGGTCGTCTTGTGAAGGACACTGAATTTATGCATGGGGTTAGCGTTGGCTGCCATTGATCAGGGCGTTGTGTACGCGCAATATATTATAAAGAGCTGCCGCGAGTACTGTGTACTCTGGTATTTTCTTTGACTGTTGGCTATGAAGTGACGCATACATTAGGCGAAGACAGTGCCACTGCTTGGATCGCGCTTCCCGAAATCCACAAACTCGATCTGCTGCCCCGTTTCTTTGGCCGCCAGTGCCACCGCCTGGACGACAAACTCCGTTAGGTTGTCCCTCCTTTTTGCAAGACCAGCTCCCTGTTGCGGATGCTGCGGTGGTACTTGGTCTGCGAGGTCTTCTTCCGCGTCCGCGAAGTACGACGGCGCGACAGACTTCGCGAGCATCTTCGGCGGGTACTTGCTGTCGTTGATCAGCAGCTCCGCAACGCTGTGCGCGGTCATCTGCTTCTGGACCTCGAGCTCCTTACTCTTGCCGCCGGAGATGGCGATCGCGATGCTGGAAAGCAGGAGCAACCCCACGCCAACGAGCGTCTGGATGATGTTCAACCACGGGCTCGACAGGTTGATGTCAATGTACTGGATGTTGCCGATGAACTCTAGCACGATCTGGGTCGTCTTGCTGGCGTCTTTGTTCGAGTCACTGGTGCTGGCCATCTCCTCTGGGGAGACGATGTCGATTGCCACGGCGTCCTGGAAGAGGAAGAAGAGCGCCGCGTCGTATGACGGTTGGATGCTCTGCTCCATGTACAGGTGGTTGCTCTCCGCGTACTGGAGGAAGTCCTCCGCGACCGCCGAGCAGCTCGTGGTGTTCTCGTCCGACGCCGCGGGCCAGTTGGACGTCGTGAAGCGCCGCGGGTACACCATGTCTGATGTCACCTCGCTCGCGGGTGTGGACGCGATCACACTCGATTGCCGCACCAGCTTGGACACAAGAGGTGTCAACCGTGTCGACTCGATGATCTCCATCAGACTGGACCCGGCAGTAGGCTGATACGAGCTCAGCAGCGCGAGCGGCAGGCGCTTGGCGCTCACCAATAAATGCTGCAACTTCTGCGTCTGCGGATTGCGCATCGGTAGCTCGAGCCAGAGCCCGCTGCACGCTGTCGCGTCGTTGCTCTCCTGGCACTGGGCGTTGTACGTCTTGGTGAGGTCCTGGAACTCCCAAGAGACGAGTGAGACCGTGATCGAGTACACCTTTCGCGCATTCTTGAGGCGCAGCACGCGCGGATTGTCGAATTCTCGCGCCAACAACTCGCGCGTGGACATGTCGTCGCCCTGGATGCGCTTACCCACGCTCACCGTGTACATGGAGTTCTTGGAGTTAGACGGACAAGAAAACGCCGACCTGACGCGCAATGTGCCCTGGTTGAACGTCTCGTTCGCGTACTGGAAGCGCAGCGTCGAGTCCTCATCCCCGTTTTCGTTCAGACACGCCGCGAGCGCATGCACCTGAGGCTCAATGACAATCGTATTGTCGGTGCCAACTAGGTACTCTAGCTTGCTCATCAGACACGCGTCCCGGCTGCAGTCACTGTCCAGGTCCAGGTCGTAGTAGTAGTTGCCGTCGGCCGACGCACTCGTGTTGTATCTGTACGTATAATGGCCGGCATCGGCGTCGTAGTACCGCTCGCGACTGAAGTGGTTCTTGCGCAGCGGGATGTCGATCGTGAACGAGTCGATCTTGAGGCCCTTGGCGACGTTAGCGATGTGCGTGAAGTTGACGTGCACCTCAGACGCGGACACGTTCGCTGCTTTCGCGAACAGATTGTACATCAGCTGCTTGGTCTCCGTTAGAAACAGAGGCACGCCCGCCACGCTGGTTTCTAACGCAGCGCTCGAGAACAGTAGATCCGACATCTTGGCAAGCTTTGCACCCGTGGTCGTATCGCTATCGCTCGCAAGTGGCGTCGGCTGATTCGTCGCCTTGATCTTCGCCTCGGTGAGGCTGTCCAAGTAGTTGATGTCCCACCAGGGGAAGATCACCTGCGTCATCGCGATGCCCTGCACGAGCAGCTTAACCGCCTGCTGGGTGCCCATGGGCACCAGCTGCGCGTCCGTGAGCGTGGCGCCGATCTCCGTGTACGTAGCGATTATCGGGCGCTGCGTCGAGTTGTCAGTGATCGCGATCTGGAGCGACTGGTCCACGTTGGCAGCTGACTTGGCCACACGCGTGTTCCACGCTCGCGACGGGAAGCCGTAGCTGATCACCGCGCCAGTGCGGCGCGCATCAGACGACGCGGAGACCGTGCCGTTCCGACATTGCGAGTCGGCCGTGAATTCCATCGGCACCACGGCCGTGCGCATGATCGTGTTGGTGATCTTGTTGTCCGGGTTTTCCTCTAGTGTACTCTTGTCCGAGGGCTTCATGAACACCACACGCGCTGGACCCGTGTACTCGACCACCGGCTTGGTCGTTGTCCGATAATTCTCCTCGGCGAGGCTGAACGAAAGGTCGTTCGGCGTGATCACCGCCTCGATCGGACGCGGCGTGAGCTGTACGTTGATGGCGCTGAAGCCGGTCGTGAGTAGGTAGCCGCAGACGCCCGTGGCTACTAGGAATACATTGCTGTACCGCTGGCCACTCGACGCATCGCTCGCGGTCGTGAACTTGGTTGCAAAGCACAGGAAACCCACGGCGAGCAGCATCGCGAGATACGTGTCGAGCGGCTTGGTGATCAGCCCCACGGCCATACCAGAGTACGAGTTGTAGTCGTCGAGCAGGGTCTTGCGCTGGTCTAGAGTCTTGTCCTTCGACTCGAACGTGTCGATCAACAGGCCGTCGTTCGCGCACAGGAGCATGAGCGCGACAGTGACGACCACCAGTGCGCCAGTGCTCAACAGGATCTCCACGCGCTTGAAGCGGATGCGCACAGGCAGCAGCTCTTTCGCCTGGAGTTGCTGGTCCTGGGATTCGAGCGTCGGTGTTGCTGACGAATGGAGCGTATTGCTCGCCACTGGTGCATTCGCAGGTGCTGTGGTGGGTGTATCGAGACTCGCGCGCTCGTCAATCATGGCGCTGCTGCTGAGGTAGTTGTCGTCGTTGAGCGCCTTGGGGGAAGAGGGAGGTGAAGAGGACCGAGCGCTGGTGATGCGACCCCACATGGCGAATTGCCAACTGACTGGCCGCAGAAGTGAGAAAGGTAATTGTGGAGAGGTGACGCTTTGGCGTGTGAGTACTGAAACCACTTTGATGGTGATGAGTGTCGTCGCAATCTGCCGATTATTATTGTGGGAACTGGACGCAAAGTTCAATATGATACGACATTTTCCAAACCAGAAGTGCTCTTCTATCCCAACCGATCTGAGCGTGGGTTCAGTTTGCGAAGGAGAGCAGTACAGTCACATGTAGTTTCAGTAGCTAGCTGATGACACCGATTTTTTATATAGTAGACGCGACTGAATTAACAGACAGCAAAACTATACATATACGGATAGTGTTTTATGCAATTTTTGTGTCCAAAAACCTGTGCGTCCAGCCAGTCTCTTTGGTTTCAGTTGGCATAGAGTTGGATGGAACCATTTGCCTAATGATGTGATCAGTTGATAAAATCGCATCTTGTTGTCTTTCTGATCGTTTTGTTCCATTGCAAAATGGTTGGCGACTGGCTCAACTCCAGTCACTTGAGCTCTCTCTCTCTCTCTCTCTCTCTCTCTGACTCAGCCACCTGAGCCACTATACCTTGCCGGTATGTAGCTCAATCGCATCCTTCTCAACCACGCACGAAGTGCCTTTGGCGCAGCTTATCATTCGTGATTCTTCTGAGCGACGTCCACCCAATAATCATGATCACCACCACAAGTGATAAATAAAGGCCAGGAGAAGATCAACCCCCCACGCGTTGCATGACAAATGCAGAGCTGTTTTCAATATTATTCACGTCTTTCACATGCACATGTGAACCAACAGGACAGTACCAGATGACTCGGTTCTTAGCTCAATGTGGCGCACTCACTATATACCCTTCTAGACGGAGTCACCTGCGTTTTTGGGGTAGTCTCGCGCTTCCGCAAGTGATAACACGATCTGCCGTCCGTTTGTCTGATCCACCAAAGTCAGGCTTTGGATGCGGAACCGGTCCAAGCTTTTGGCTTTGGCGGACGCTTCTTCTTGTCGATCAGTCCAGCCAAGTGCGAAATCGATGATCATGTTGCTTCATTCTTTCACTTTGTGAATAAGAATGCGAAGCGAGAGAACCGTCAAAGCGCGCACGAATGACGCGATGCTCGCCCATGAATCCGTCCGTCCGTCCATGTGCACGCACGCGGCGGCGTCGCTATCGAGATGGAGACACCTACTTCCTCCATGAGAGCCGCGCGCCAACGCACTCGCTCGCTCTCTTGCGCATGGCCATGGTGGCCTCATGTGCATGCCGCCCATGGTGTGGGAAATGAACATAATCCGTTTTGGTCAGTGTACGTTCTTATTTGCTACTCTCTCACACTCATACTCACGCACTCACATTCTCACACTCACTATCAACACTCACGCCACGCAGAAAACAAAAAAGCAAATGAGTCCGGCGGACGTGCATTTTCTTATTTGCGCCTTTGGCGGTTTGTTTGGCTGTGATCCAGCTTTTGGTTTTGAACGGAGGAACTTGGCGCACAAACCACAGCTCGACGTCTCGTTCATTTGCGAATTCGGCTACTTCGTAGCAACAGCAAGACCAGACAGCAACCAGCAACCAAGCAGTCATGGCACGCAACAGCAATAGCAGTAGCAGTAATGGTGGTTTTGCCGCTGCATGTGTGGCGTTTGTCCAGTGGGTTGTGTGCGTGGTGGTCACAGTCGTCAAGCGCAGTGTGCAGTTCTTCTGCTGTCTTTCACCACCATCGCCATCTGCATCTCTATCCGTCCCGGAATGCGACCTCGAGACTGGCAACATCGTCACGGCTGCGGAATCCGCAGCAGAAGAAGAAAAAGGTGACGCTACCTGTGATGAAGAAGAACAAGACGAGACGTTTGAGACGATCGACGTGATTGTCGTCACGCAGACGATGCAGAAGTCGAACGAGAGCGACGACGGTGAGAGCAGCATTGAGATCGCGGTCGCCAGACACAAAAGTAGTGGCGCATCCAAGCCTCGTATTGGACAAGATAGAACAGACGCAGAAGCCGCATCGGCATCATCACCAGCACTAGCACCAACACCAACACCAACACCAACATCGGTAGTGAGCGTGGACACCGTTATAACCAAGAGCCAGAACCAAGACGAGACGGAGAGTGCGGAGTGGACACCAACAAACCCCTCGGCACGGGACTCTGAGGAGGATGAAGACAGCGTGGCAGACACGCAGCTCGACTCCGATCTTGACGAGTTTTCGCCAGTCGATCTGGACGCCAACGACAACGACAACTTCGAGCAGCAGGTGGCGACTCGGAGCTGGACACGGTGACGGACACTTCCTCCGCTTCTTTCTCTGCCTCCTCCGTCAGCTCTGGCCCAGACTACGACATTGAAGACGACAGTGAGGAATCACCAACCAGCTCCAGCAGCAGCATTCACAT
>JALBZD010000995.1:0-12264 GCA_038050675.1 Globisporangium cylindrosporum
CTCCCTATCTACCCACGAGACTGACTGACTGTTACATGCTGCGCGGATGTGTAGAAAGTCTGGGGGCGCGTCGCCACCAATTGTCCTACCAGAGCAGTATCGTCAGTCCAGCAATCAGCAGAGTGGTCGGAAGCAAGAGCTCGCGACCACGGAGCTGATTATCCCCGACCACGTTTTCTATGAGCACAATTCGTTTCGGCCACTGGAGAAAGTCGCGCTCAGTGACTGGACCTGCTTCTGCAGTGAATCAAACCCAGTTTTCGAGCAAATTGCGAAGAAACTGTCCATCCAGTGTGTTGAGCTCGATCTGAGCGGTTTGTGTGATCTAGCCAAACCCACCGGTATGGAAACCACGTGGGGAGAGCCCAATTTGGCTGTGTGGGAATGCCATTATGCAAGTAGGGAGTCATTCTGCATGAGGGAGGTCCTACTGTACCTACTTTGAAGTTGCACCTGTAGACGGATGAGATGAATGAAATGCTTGAAGCATTTGCTTGGAGTTGAAAATGAAGTAGCAGAACTGCGACGTCAGCGACTCAGATCAATAGTAAATATAAACAGAATCGCAGTTTGAACGCATATCAACTTCAGGCTCCGTGCGCTTGAGACTGCAGTCTTTTTTAAAACACTGTGGTATTGGAGAACGATAGAATAACTAGTATCTACAGATACTCGACTGCTGCTGCTTGAGTGGGCTGTGCTTCTTCGGTCGGACGCGTCCAGCTGGCTTCACTCGTGTTTCGGTTGTAGAAGTAGACGTTGCCCGCGTCATCCGCCACTTCCTCCCACGGATCGCCCTCCTCTTCGAGATGCGGAAGTTCCTGCGAGATCTGGTTCTGGTCGGCGGTGGCGCAGCTGCGACTTCCGCTCTCACTGTTGAATTCGAAAGCACTAACTTGATCCATCCCGAACGTTTCGTCATTGCTGTCGTCTGATAACGACGGAAACCAGAGCGGATCTGGGCCTTGATGCCTCTGCTCATCAATGACAGCCTCTACCAAATCTGGCGACGCAACCACCAGCGGCTCCTCTTCATCTCGCAGCAGCTCAAGCATCACGTCGCTCGCCTGCATCTCGTGCGGCGGCTCGACACTTTTCAGAACCTCGCCCGTCATCCGGTTAACGTAGCAGATGCTGCCGTCCGCGCTGTCGTACGCCTCGCTCCAGAACGTCGACGCGAGCGTCCACTTGGTCGGCTTCTCGCCCTGCCTCTTCGCTTCCAGGTTCCAAAAGTGCCACTTGGTCGTCTCGTGGATCGCCAGCTCGCTCTTTGTCGCGTAGCTCACCCCCGGGCAGAAGCGACACATGCACGCGAGCCGAGGGAGCATGGGCACGTCGTCCGGCTCAATGGGGAGCTGCACGCTCTCCAAATCACCCTCTTTCTCGGGATCTACCACCACGCACGTGTCCCCCATGAGCGCCAGCAGTGTGCGCAGCTTCTTGACGCCGTACACGTTCGGGTCGAGCGGCTTGAGCATGATCTGCCGGAAAGCGTCGGGGAAGTCCTGCAGTGCCACTTTGCCGTCGCAGCGGTCGACCACTTTGCGGATCTCTTTCTTCAGCACACCAAACTCCTGCGCGAGCTCGGCGTTCGTCAGGATCTGCTCCAGCACCTGCTCTTTCTGGCGCCCCTGCGCCTGCTTGGCCTCGGCGTTCTCGTCGTGGGTCTCTTCAAACACCTGGCGGTGGTTCACCTGCGGGGTAGGAGCAGTAGCAGCAGCACTGGGTGTTGTTTCGGCGCTCTTTCTCGATTTTTCCTCCACATTGTCACCGTCGTTCGTCTTATCAGCGCCACTATCTGATGCCAACAAATCACCTTCTGACCTGCCTGTTGGCTGACCTCCACCGCCACCAGCAGCAGCGGAAGCCGCAGATGGAGGTCGGAACGTCTGCGGGCGCTTCACGTGCTGCTTCTCGATTGGCACGTTCTCGTCGCGGTCGAGCTGCTCAATGCCCGTGATCAAACTCTGTAACTCACCCT
Source organism: Globisporangium cylindrosporum (assembly GCA_038050675.1). NCBI lineage: Eukaryota > Oomycota > Peronosporomycetes > Pythiales > Pythiaceae > Globisporangium > Globisporangium cylindrosporum. The sequence goes on from JALBZD010000995.1 coordinate 1,982, forward strand.
CGCGCTTTCTCAGCTCTTCAATGCGCGCCAGCTGGTCAGCGATCTGCTGCCGCGCCTCGTCCACTCCGCGCTGCTGCTCGGCGAGCGCGCGCTTCTCGCTCTCGAGCGAGTCACGTAGCTTCTCCAACACGACCAGCTGCGCCAACACGCGCTTCACGACCGGATAGATCTCGGTCGCTTTCTTCGCGTAGAAGAACGCGGCTCGCACCCACATACACACTGTGGTGGCAGCGGGCGAGATCTGACTCAACCGAAAGTTGTTGGGCCGCAGCCGCGGGTGGTGGATCACGTGCGTTATGCTGTGCAGCATCGCGTTGCGCGTGCCCTCGCCGAACGAGTAGACGTCAAAGAGCGGCAGCACGTACAGCGCCTTGACGTTGTATTGGTGGATCAGCCCTTCCTTGTCACCCAGAAACACGTTCTCCTGGCTGCTCGAGAGCAACTGCATCAGGTCGTCCTTGGTTGGCTTGTACGGCTTCCCCTGCAAGTAAAAATTGTCGGTGAAGTTGAGCAGCACCGCGAAAGCCTCCAGCAGCGCCATGTACACCACGTCCAGCTTCGCTGTCCGCAGCTTGTACCAGTCCATGGCATCCACGTCGTGCAGCGCCTCCACTGCGCGCTTGTAGGCGGTCTCGAGTGCGTGCGCGTCGCTCTTCTTCCAGAACGTCTCCAGCTTGACCTGCATCTCGAGCTCCTTCGTCGTCATGGCGTCCACCTCCTCCTGGCGCTCGCCCACTTTCTTACTTTGCACCCGGAACTCGCGCTCCACCTCGTCCACATGATTACGCAGTGTCTCGAACGCCGCGATCTCATCGTCCAGCTGCTTCTTTACGACTATGTGATCGGCGATCGTCTTGTCGAGAATGTCCGTGCCGACCATGATGTTCTGGGTCTTGGCGAGCATCTTGACGATCGTCTTGACGAACACGTCCTCGCTGTCCACGCCCTCGGGCAAATTCGGCAGCATGCTTGCGACCATCACCGCGTACGGCGTCTTGAACTTGGGCAACAGCAAGTCCATCTCGAGCTCGCCCGTGACGTTCGCCAGTATCGCAAAGTACTGGATGAACGTCGATGTTGCCAGCTCGCTGCTCGGTCGACTCAGCCACGCCGTACGCTCGCCATGAACCCACTTGCCGATGCGCACGAGCGGCTCGCCGCTTCTCGAATCCCCACCACTGTAGTCATTTGCGCCAGCTTTCGTGACAAACTTGCCCTCGCCGTGCGGCAGATCGTTCTCGAATGGCCCTTCGTAGCGACCGCCGTTGGGGAAATTGAGCACGCCCATGCCGTGGCGTCGCGTGTTCTTGAACTCGCCGCGGTAATACCGCTTGTCGGCAAACTCCATGATCCCAGCACCGTTTAGAAACCCCTCTTTGAAATGACCGAGGATGCGATCGCCATTCTCCAGCGTGCGCACGCCTTCACCGTGCCACTTGCCGTACCGAAACGAGCCTTCGTACCGCGACGTGTCGTCGTACACGATCTCGCCCTCGCCGTGGTACAGGTCCAGCTCCCAGTAGCCTTCGTAGATCTCGCCCACGTCGAAGCGCTCGATGCCGTACCCGTGGCGCTTGCCCTCGCACCACTCGCCAATGTACTCGCCCTTAGAGAACGTCAAGTTCATGTGCAGCGTGCCGAAGCCGTGGTATTTGCCCATGCGCACGGCACCAACGTACTTGGTGTTCTCGAGTGGTGCCGTGACGTGGACGCTGTCGCCTGTTGCCGTGAAGGGCGAGAAGAAGTTGTCCACCTCCTCGCCCTCCCAGATCGTGCCGTCACGGTAGGTGAACTTCCCCCAGTGGGCAGACGCGTGTCTCGTTTTCATCGGCTCCAAGTCGCTTGGTTTGTTATAGTGCACGTCCTCTACCCACGGCCCTTCGTACGTTGATCCGTCGTTGTACTCGATGCGCACGTGGTCGCGGATGAATCCGTCCTGGAAATTGCACTCCAGCCGAATGTACGTGTGCGGAAGCTCGTTCAGTCTCTTGCGCTTGAGTGCGCTCTTCTTTGTCTTTCTCGTCGTCGGAGAAGAAAACAAATCAGTCGTACCATTCGGATTGACGGGTTCTACTTGGTCGCTGCTGCTACCATCTCCTAGAGGTTTTGCTTGTACCTTGTTACCTTCCGAGGACTGCTCGCCTGTCGCTTGTCCTCCTCCTGTTGCATCACTTTCACTTTTGACTGCATCCATCAGTCTTGCGTTCATGGGATTCGCAGTTGATCCTCCAGGCTGCTTAACGTTGTCATCCCTAAGATATTCGGCGTCTTCGAACTTGCCCTTGATGAACTTCTCGTGAAGCACCAAGTCGTGGTTCACAACCCCCAGCGACTTGATACTCGTTGTGAGCTCGAACGAGCCTTCATTCGTATCAGTACCACCACCCGCCTCTATCGCCTTGGCTGCAGCTTGCGCGCGGGTCTGTTTCCTCGACGCTAGCAGCTCCTGCGCCGTTCGCTCCTGCCGAGTGATGATCCGGATCTGCTGCTCGCGAAGCTTCTTCAGCTCAAACAACTCGTCGCCTTCATCGCGCTTTTGCTTGTAGCTCTGCATCTCGGCCAAGTGCATCAACTGCAGCTTCCGCAGCTCGTCCTTGAGCGACTGGAGTTGCTTCCTCCTCGCTTCGATCATCGCGTCCCACGCCTCCAGCGCGTCGACCTCCTGGTGCGCACGAGCCATCAACTTGCGCAAGTCTTCCTGAAAGTGATCCAAGACCACACGATGCGCTTTCAAAATCCCGTTGCTCTTCGCGTAGGTTTCCTTGATCAGTGAGCTGAGCCGCATCGTCTTGATCACTTGGTGCGTGAACGGCACAAACGCCTTCTCGATTGTTGTCAGACGGTTTATCTCCGTGGTCATTTCGTGGATTCGCTGCGTTGACGTGGTCGTTAGCGTCGTGATCTTCTCCTGCACTTGGTCCAGCGACTTCATCGCTTTCTTCTTCTCACGCTTCAGCGACTGTTTTTGCCACTCCTCTTCGCTTGTTTTCATGCGCTTTATCTTAAGAGCGATGTAATCCAGCAGTTCCTTCTCCTCATGCTTGAGCTGATCCATCTGGGTGTTGGTCTCCAAAATGTACGCCTCCAGATCGGTTTGGATCACTTGAATCGTGTTGAGCACAGCGTTTCGCCGCGCAATGTTTAGCTCTGGCGATGCAAAGGCCAATCCAAAGAGCTCACTTGGTGGCTCATATCGATTTTCTCGCTCGCGCCGCCTCGCTGTCGCGCTTTGAACCAAATTCTTCTCATGGAGGTATTTGGCTTTCTCAAACCACGCCACTCGTGCCTCTTGGTACTTGCTCTCCAGGTAGACTTCCTCTCCTCCCGATCCATCATCATGCAGCGCGCTTTGTGGTGGCAAAATATGTCGTCGCGGCTTTCGGAGGCAGTACTGGCGAGAAATGTTGAAAATTTCCATGAAGATCTCACTTTGCAGCTCCTCAAGCGTCGGTTTCGGGATCGAGCAGCGCCAGATGTGGTACCGCAGCACCTTCTCCGATGCGCATACTTGACGACAAGACCGGAAAGGGCAAATCAGTGGAACCGCGTGATCTCGAGCGACGTGTTCGTGCACATCCTTTTCAATTGGAAGGTTTTCCTGGCAAATTGTGCATGTAAGTCTTCTGCGATGTTCCAACGATAGCTCGTCTTCGTGCTTCATACCTCGCCTCTCTTTGCTTTCCAGCATCGTTGTGTCTTCTGGAGGTCGAGTCAGTGGAACCGCAGTGATATAACTCACGACTGCGATCATGTCTTCTGGGAGTGCAGTGTAGACACTCGCTAATCCGACGCCTTTCTTATTCTCCGCCGCGATTCGAATGCGGAGAGTGTGCGCACGCTCCGGCGGGATCGGCCATAACGTTGTCTTTGAGGGCACTGCTGCGCTCGCAAATCCATCACTGCCGACGTTTTCTTCCAGTGTGCCGGATATCTCTTTCTTTCCCGCCACTGTCTCATCAGCTTCATCTTTCCACTCGATGGTGTACTGCGTGATTGGTGCTCCGTTGTCAAACGGAGGCTCCCAGGAGATGTCGACAGCATTTCCGGCTCGCCATTTGCGAAACGGAATCTCCCGTGCTTCGGCCTTGGCTGCCGCTGCAGCTGTGATCTCCGCTACGGTTTTCGGCTTTGAGGAGGCAGCTTTTTGAAATTGCTTTACATCCAGCAGCGATGACTCGATGAGCTTGATCGTTTCTTTTCTCTGATCCTCTACATACAGGATTTCAGCCATGAATGTGTCATAAGGATCGACCTTCAAGACTTGGCACTGGTACCAGATCTCATCATCATACTCCACTTCAATGAAACATCCTTCAGCAAGAAATTCCAGCGCTGTCTTCGACGACTTGATCATCTCAATGTCAACGACAGCTTCCGGAGCCTGCTGTTGTAATTCGTTCAGGTATCTGCCTTGCGAGTGCAGCTCTTCTTTTTCTTTCGCGATCAGTTCATTCAGACGTTGCTCTTCTGCGAAGATCTCTGCTTCCTCTTTTTCCCGCAAACTGATTTCCTCTCCGTAGCGCTTATAGAAAGCCTTTATCTTCTCCTCTAAAAGACTGAGCTCGGCATGGCGCTTGGCGTACCCACGGGCCCCCTCGGCAGATCGCAGAGTGTTCAAAGTGCCTTGCCGAGCAAGGATCTGCGATTCAAGCCGCTCTTCGCGCTCTTTCTGCTTCATCATTTTCACGATTTGTAGGTTCTTGAACTGAGCTTCGATTGAGTTTCGAGTGAGCCAATTCCATTTCTTGCCAACTTGGCCCGTCAAAAAGTGCGCCACTCCCCAGCCGTGAGGAACAACTTTATTCACAAACTTCTTCTTCTCGGACGAGTCGTTCAATGATGGGAAATCCACCAGCACTTTGCGCTTCTGAAACACACCATGCACCAACGACCAGCCCTCAGAAGCGCAGAACGAGCAGTTCTGCAGTTGAGGAAAGAAATGCTCCCGCGCATCGGTGTGGAGCTTTTCAAATGTCTTGACGAACTCGGATCCACCAATGAAAGCCGCAAGCTCAGCCATCCCCTGCTTCTCCAGCTGCTTCGCAACGGGAATGCATGTCGTTCGTTTGAGCCACTGAATTGGATAGTGGAGCAGCTTGTCGAGCACTCGAGTGTACGGCACGGATACCATTTGTCCGAGGAAAACCCCTTCGCCCTTGAACTCTTCCGGAGTGAGTCGCAGGAACGCGTGGCGAATCTCCGAGCGACGCCCCAGCCATCGTTGAAAGCGGTTGAGCACGATTTGGATCTCGAGCGGCTCATCGAGGAGGTTGGGAGGAAGGTCAAGCGCTCGAACAAACCGCAGTTGCAGCAAAATGTTTGCAACTCTTGTGTTTGCGCAGTGGAATGTTTTCAGCACTCGTAGTAGAGCTTGTTGGCGCCGTGCGGCATTCACACCTTGCAACTCAAGCTCTTGCTGGTACCTCATTCGAGATAGATATATGCGCGTTGCACACTGGATCACTCTGGCAGCACAATAGCGCTTGGATTCTTCGGCGATGGTTTCGGCATACGCCTCGAGTTGATCCCTCCATTTGCTGCTGATCTTCCCATTGATTGTGTTCGTATACGCCGCGGTGAACGCGAGCTCAGGGATTTTATGCAGCGCGCACTTCGCTGATTCGACTTTCGTCGCTGGCGTCATCAGCGGGAAGAACTCGAGAGAGCCGTCAACGTCCATCTTGACCTGCGCGATCTCCTCTTTCACTCCGAGCACGAAAGCGGTTTCACCGCATCGCTGGTGCCCTCGAAGAACGACTCGAACCGCCATCCCTGGCAGTATCTTTTGGTCTTGTTTCTCCTTTTCCACTGCTGTCGTGTCCACGATCTGCTCGAAATCACTTAAAAATTTCTTTGCTGCATCGGTTTTCTTCAGCAAACTTAGCGCTTTCCCTGTCACGCCCTTGCCTGCAGGAAGTGAGGCTGCTTGACTTGATGGCGTAGTTAATGCTGCCTTTGCAGCGTTAGCGTTCACTTTTGTCTTGATAACGTCAAAAAACTTCTTCATCGTCTGAAAATCTTCTTTCACCTCTTTCATGACAGTCCTGATATCAGTCAGGAAGGTAGCTGGATCCAGACCGAAGAACTCCAGAAAGCTTCGCAGTCCGCGTTGTGTCGGTCGCGTCTTGGCTCCAAATGCTCGCAAAAATGTCCCTTCCACTGCTCTTCGCGCGAGGATCTCCATTCGAGTAATGTAACTTCGACGAAGCGCTGAAGTACGTCTTCGAGACATCCGACCACGATACACTGCTTGGACACGTAGTGCTGCACGTTGCTGATGCAGAAAGTCTTGTTGTGAACGATACCATTTACGCCCCAAGTACCCTCGTATATGGCGCTGGATCTCCGTCGCAGCTAATTGGCGATTCTTTTCATGTTGAATCCGCTCCAATTGACGCTTTCGAGCTTCTGCACGGACGATTTCTTGCATCTCAGCTTCTTGTTGCTTCTTCAGAATAAATCGAGCTCGACGCACTTCGATGAATAAATTCCGCGCCGCCACTCCTCTCCACTGCCGCTGGAGCAGCACAATCATGTCGATTTCATTATTGTACTTCCGCATGCTTGCTTCCTCGGCATCCATCGCGTCGCGCGCTCTCTCTGCACGCAAGTACTCTCGTAGCCGGGCTTTCCGATTTGCAGCTCGCATAATGATGCGTCCCAATCTTCCTCTCCACGCTGTTTGTATCAACACCGTAGCCCAAATGCGGTAGAAGTAAGTGTCTTCAACCATACGCCGTGCACTAGCACCTCGCCAAAATGCTTGAATCTTGGTCGCCATGGTGTGGAACTCCTTTCGCAATCGGGTAAATGTGACCCAGCTTGTTAGCGCAAAAGCCAAGTTTGCGTTCTCCATCCGTGCTTTTATTCGAAAGCGAAAGGCTTTCATGTACTCTGTATGGCCCACCCAATACGAGAACGTCCTCATGAGCGACACATTCGTGAAATATGCCAACGCTCGTCGCATGCGCTGCTTGGTTTCAATTTGCTCCTGGGTGAACTCGTACCAGGTCGCGACTGCCTTTCCGGCGTTCAACAGCTTGAACCTCGAAGCGACACGACTGGAGACGCTCCTCAGCCTTTGAATGTGGTCGTGGTACTGCTTCCATCTGAGCCAGCACTTGACTTGGATACTGTTGGAGAATCGCAGCAACGCCCTCTTTTTTGCCTTCTGCCCGTGCACGAACTCCAACCAGCTGTTCCAAATACTTGTTTTCTCGCGATGTACAATCTTCAGTAGCATCTTTCGTGTTTTCTCGCGACTTTGCTTGCTGTGCATTGCATTCTGATGCCATTGTCGAAACGCCCAAGCGGACAAGCTCTGCAGACAGCACAACGCATCCCAGTGAAGGAGACAGTGATCGATTAGACAAGATTTTGTTGACAAAAAAGAGATTTCATGTGGAGCACTCACTCCGCAGACAATTGAGAGAGTTGCTTTGAGCAAGAAGCGCTTCTGACCGACGACAAATTCTCTCCATAGGCGCCAGATCAACCGCTTCACGACCGCATTTGCTTTTTTCTATGAAAAATCACAGGCAAATCAAAAAGAGATCAGTGAGTGACTGCCACCATCTCGCTAAATTAGCATGAACGCACCGATTTCTCCAATTGTGTCGACGAGTTGTGGGCTTCAAGTTCGACGGCATTTAGAAAAATGTAGGTCAGACGCAGTCTTCGAAGCTTCGCGTTTTCTTTGTACACCCGCCATGCCTCCAGCACCCGTGGGAGAGACTGGCATTTCCAAAATCCGATAGCTTTCTTGGCTTTAACAAGCTTCTTCTTCACGTATTGCTTCCATGAAGTAAACACTCGCCCTAGCGTCCTCTCACTCCAAAAGTTCAACGCTTTTGAGGCATACAAAGCAGCTTTCTCACGTTCGCGGTCCATCTTGAGTTCCAAGTGGCATTGCTTCCACAGGAAAAACATCTTCAGAAGAACGCGATTCGCCCAGTAGCCCACTGCTCTTCGCACGCGTCGCTGCTGGAGTTTCCTTCGCCAGAGGTATTGCAAGTAAATCACTGCCTTTTTCACCTTCTCCTGCACAAAGCTGTAGTTTTTTCGACATCGATACCCTCGGAAGACACGCTGAATGTCCACCGCGCAGCAAAACTCTTCCCATTCACGATCTTCCTGCAATTTCCGTTTTCGTTGATAGCGGCATCGAGACGAAAAATGGATCTGAATCGCAGTAGCTGCCTCGTGCCTTCGCGCGTCCACAGCGAGCGCTTTTTCACGCTGTCGAGTTTTGTCAGCTGTGACGATATCAGCGGCGCTGATGCCGCAGAACGACATCTCTGGGTCGTTGATAACATCCATGCCGTATTTGTTCGCAGGCAATGTTCGAAGCAAGTGATCGAGCTGATTGACGTTGATCTTTGGACATTGGAACACATTGATGTGATACAAAAAACTGCACCTCTGCAGGATTGCCGAAATCCCACTTGGTGTAACTCCAGAAGAGAACGAAACATCCAGCCGTTCTAGTTTGCGCAGGCGACTCCCAAGAACACGGCATCCTTCATCGTCAAAATCGTTGCCTGGGTGTTGCTGGAATTCAAAATGTGTGAGATTCCCAGGAAGACTCTGCAATCCTTGTTTTGTGATTCTCCCACACCCGCTGAGGTAGAGTTCTTCCAACGACTGCATCACCAAGAGCGGATAGATTGCTAGATCATCGACATTGGCACAATCGCGAAGATCTAGTATCCGAAGGTGTTTGTTGCAGCTAGCAAGTTGTGCAAGCACCGCACGCGTCACTCCAGGCTGACCACGAAATCGAAATTCCGCTGTCCCTCGGCAGGCTTTCACCAACTTAATGAGTACTGTTGACGGCAGTGGCGCAATGCTGCTCAAGTTCAACTGCATCAACGATCTGCTGCACGAACTGATCAGAGCAAGAACAGACTTCTCTCCTTGGCTTGGGCAGTCTGCGAGCGACATGATCTTGAGCTTCTTTGGGGCGGCTACCGCAGTTCCTTCCAATGTTGTCGACAATAATACCTTGGTATTGCCGTTGGAAAGGAAAAAGTGCTCCATACCCGACCCGCTTACACCGGTGCAACCTGACAAGTCGAGCTCCTCCAGATGAACAATACTTGCAAGCGCCACCGCTCCTTTGTCGCAAAAGCTGGTGCACCTTGAAGCCTTCAAGCTTTTCAAAAACGGACAAGACGCGGCAATCCAGCAGCACACCAGACTGGTAAATGCTGCACATCCAGACACATCAATTTTGATCAGCTGGTGATACGCTGTGGCGACATGATTTCCGTAGTAGCTCGGAACGGTCGACAAATATTCCATGCAGGAATCAGTGAGGCTGGAGCAATTACTGACATTTAGCTCTTGCAGCTTCTTCGGCTGGCTAACGAACAACTCTTTGATGGCCACATCTGAAACGCGGCGGCAATTGCGGATCGAGAGAACTTTCAGTTTTGCACCTTGTGATTTGGTGAGCTGCAGCAGAGAAACTTCCGACACGTAATGACAGCGATCGATGCGTAGAACCTCGAGCGGCTTGGATTTCTTCACAACAAGGAGAATCCCCGCATCGGTGATGTTCTGGCAGCCACTGATGTCGATACTAATCAAACTTGGAAAGCTCGACAGGATGCTGCTGAATAAACCATCCGTGACAGCGTCGCTATCTGACAGACAGAGACTTTCGATGCTTGGACAGGCACGAGCAATCGAGCTGAAGCCAGCTTTCTAAGTACGATACCAACCACGAGTTAGCATCGCTCACAGCAAAAAACAGCAGCAATAGTATCCTTTGCATGAAAGAAATTGCACTTGCCCGAATATTTGCAAACTCTGAAAGGACTAGCCGCTTGAGATGTCGACAATTCTTCAGCAGATGCAGGTAGCCTAAACGGGAAGCGAGGACGTTCAGTAAGAAAGATTGCATTCACAAAAGGTCTCATTGGCAGCTGAGTACCATACCGGTGGGTTTGGCTAGATCACACAAACCGCTCAGATCGAGCTCAACACACTGGATGGACAGTTTCTTCGCAATTTGCTCGAAAACTGGGTTTGATTCACTGCAGAAGCAGGTCCAATCACTGAGCGCGACTTTCTCCAGTGGCCGAAACGAATTGTGCTCATAGAAAACGTGGTCGGGGATAATCAGCTCTGTGGTCGCGAGCTCTTGCTTCCGACCACTCTGCTGATTGCTGGACTGACGATACTGCTCTAGTAGGACAATTGGTGGCGACGCGCCCCCAGACTTTCTACACATCCGCGCAGCATGTAACAGTCAGTCAGTCTCGTGGGTAGATAGGGAA
>JALBZD010000996.1:0-12226 GCA_038050675.1 Globisporangium cylindrosporum
AGTTGCACTCCTAAACACCAGCCTGAGTTGCCTCCAATCGCACCTTCACGCTCGGAGCATAATTTTCGAGCATTTTCTGCACTGTGAAATGGGAACAAACCTGTGCGCATTTTCCAGCTGTCCAGATTCGCGGACTCGTTCAGATTTAACTGGCTGACAAAGTAAGACTTCACATGTCGACCCCTTTATGCTGCCGCCTGATGTTGGTTTCATATTTGAGCGAGCAAGCGCCGTCTTGTTTTGTCTCGCATGGAAGACCCGCTCAATGCGCGCGCGAATTCCATTTTGCCGAGCTCACATTCGACGATATTGCGCTTCAAGCGAGGAAGACAAACAGGCGGTACTTTTTACGTACAAAATAGATTGGGCTAGCGTTGGATTTTTCGCTAACGTGAAAAATGAACTTTGGTCGAAATTTAGGTTTTGACGCGTTGCGTCCACTTTTCGCTCATCTTAATAGCGACCTTACACAGTTTGTGCTATGTTAGAAGAGAGTTTGCTCCTCATGCTCAAAAAGGTGACCAACCAGCAACTAAGCAATTAAGCAAAAAGCCCAACTTGGCATCTGCTTGAACGGATCTCTGTGGACCTGTCGTCATGAGCGGATTGGGACAGCGGCTGCGCAACACGTATGCGTCTGGCGCGCCAGCGAACTACGTGCCGGGGCTCGGCCGTGGCGCCGTCGGCTTCACGACGCGTTCGGACATCGGGCCGGCGCGCTCGCCCATGGCACCGGAAGGCATCGCGGCAGCGGCCGGTAGCGGCGTCGGTGCGGGGCCGGGCGCTGCGCCCTTCCTACCAGGCGCAGGACGAGGACGGGGCGTCGAACTGCCGCCTGGATCTGCCGGTCGCGGTGGTGGCGGCGCCCCTGGGGGCGCTGGACGAGGCTCCGGCACTGCTGGTCTGGGTGGATTCGGACGCGCGACCGACGAGAACGAGGACTACGGCGACTACAGTGAGACGAACTACGACGAGTTCTCCGGGTACTCGTCCGTGGGGCTCTTCCAGGACACGCCGTACGACCAGGACGACAGAGAAGCCGATGACATATACGAATCGGTGGATGAGCGCATGGATTCGCGTCGCAAGCGCCGGCGCGAGGTGAAGATGCTTGAGGAGCTCAAGAAGGCGCGCCAGGACCGCCCGAAGATCAGCGACCAGTTCGCGGACCTTAAGGCCGGACTGCAGAACATGTCGGACGCTGAATGGGAGATGATCCCGGACATCGGCGACTACTCGCTCAAGTTCAAGACCAACACGGCGCTGCAGAAGCGCAACGAGATGTTCGCGCCCGTGCCTGACAACCTGCTCGCAGGTAGTGCCGGCGGTGTTGCGGCTAACGGCGCAGGCGCACTCAACGGTACGATCACGCCCGGCGGAACGGATACGCCAGGCGGCGGCATGACGTCTACGATCACGGGCTTGGCTGAGGCGCGTGGGGCTGTGCTGTCCCACAAGCTCGACAAAATGTCGGACTCGATTGCCGGACAGACGGTGGTCGACCCGAAGGGGTACCTGACGGATCTCAACAGCATCAAGCTCACGAGTGACGCAGAGATTGGCGACATCAAGAAGGCGCGTTTATTGCTGCGCTCGGTCACGATGACGAATCCAAAGCATGGCCCCGGCTGGATCGCTGCGGCGCGTCTGGAGGAAGTCGCGGGCAAGATTGTGCAGGCGCGCAAGATCATCGCGCAGGGCTGTGAGTGCTGTCCGACCCAGGAGGACGTGTGGCTCGAAGCCGCGCGGTTGCAGAACCCGGAGAACGCCAAGACAATCCTCGCGAAAGCCGTGCGCCATGTGCCCAAGTCAGTCAAAGTATGGCTCCAGGCCGCGCAGCTGGAGCGCGACGACGAGCTCAAGAAGCTCGTGATGCGTCGTGCTCTTGAGTTCGTGCCGAACTCGGTCAAGCTTTGGAAGGCACTGATCGAGCTGGAAGACATTGACGGCGCGCGTGTGTTGCTGGGACGTGCGGTCGAGTGCGTCCCGCATGCTGTGGACCTGTGGCTCGCGCTTGCGCGTCTTGAGACGTACGAGAACGCCAAGAAGACCCTGAATAAGGCGCGCACTGCGATTCCCACCGAGCCATCGATTTGGATCACGGCCGCCAAGCTGGAGGAAGCCCAGGGGAAGACTGAGATGATCGAGCGTATCATCCAGCTGGCACTTAAGTCGCTCCAGAAACACCAGGTTGTGATCAACCGCGAGATGTGGCTGAAAGAGGCGGAGGCCTGTGAACAGGCGGATGCGCCACTAACCTGTGGGGCGATCGTGCGAGCCTGTATCGATGTCGGCGTGGAGCCGGAAGACAGGAAACGCACGTGGATGGACGATGCAGAGAACAGTATCAACCGCGGTGCGCTCTTGACAGCAAAGGCGATTTTCGCGAACGCGTTGAAAGTGTTCCCCGGAAAGAAGTCGATATGGCTGCGTGCCGTGGCGCTGGAGAAACAGGTGAACGAAGGTAAGAACGGCGAGGCGGTGGAGCAGTTACTGCAGAAGGCGGTCACGGCGTGTCCGAACGCCGAAATTCTCTGGCTCATGGCGGCGAAGGAGGTGTGGAACAACGGCTCGGTCGAGAATGCGCGACTGATCCTGCGCCAGGCGTTCAGTGCGAACCCGAACAGCGAGTCGATCTGGCTCGCAGCCGTGAAACTTGAGTGGGAGAACGACGAGATTGAGCTGGCGCGAGCGCTCCTCGCGAAAGCCCGCGCGCAGGCCCCGTCTGCGCACGTTTGGATGAAATCGGTTCTGCTCGAGCGCGAGTGCGGCGAGAACCCAGAAGTGGAGGAGAACCTGCTCAAGGAAGGCATTAATCTCTACCCTGACTTTGCCAAGCTGTACATGATGGCGGGCCAGTTCTACGAAGCGCAGAGTCCGCCAAATTTCGACAAGGCGAAGAGCATGTACCGTGAAGGCGTGCAGCACTGTCCAAAGTCGATCCCGCTGTGGATACTGTCGAGTCGACTGGAGGAGAAGATGAATGGCGTCACGAAAGCGCGATCTGTGTTGGAATTGGCTCGTTTGAAGAATCAGAAGAACGACCAGCTCTGGCTCGAAGCGGCGCGGCTTGAAGCCCGCTGGGAAAACCCGAAGGGACAGGAGATGCTCATGGCCAAGGCGCTGCAGGAGTGTCCCGAGTCCGGCATCTTGCTCGCCGAGTCCATCGACATCGCGCCTCGCGCGCAGCAGAAGCGCGCGTCGTTCACCGCGCTCAAGAAGAAAGACAACGATCCGTCGGTGTGTCTGTCGGTTGCGAAGCTCTTTTGGCAGGAGCGCAAGTACTCGAAGGCGCGCAAGTGGCTGGAGCGCACGGTGCAACTGGATCCAGACTTTGGTGACGGCTGGGCGTTCTACTACCTGTTTGAAGTCAAGCACGGCAACTCGAAGGACGAGGCGGAGAAGATCCTCAAGCGGTGCGTCAGCGCGGACCCGAAGCATGGCGAGAAATGGACCAAGGTGTCCAAGCAGACGGCGAACCGACGCAAGAAGACCGACGAGCTCGTCAAACTTGTGAGCGTCACACTGCCATTTGCAGAGCAAATGTAATGGGAGAAGACGAAGAGCGTGAACACACACAAACACACGCGGGTAAGTGCCAGAATCATTTCTCTTGTCTTTGCTCAATCTATTTTCCCATTTAACCTCAAGAGAATCGAATAAATCTCAAGCTTCTTTTTTCACAAAGGCCACCACTTTGCGCGTCGCGCGCTCCACTCTGTGCCGTCGCCAGTACTCTTCCTCCTCCTCAATCGCTTCTTCGGCGCGCATCTGTGAGATGAATTCAGCCAGCTCCACGCGCCGCTCCTCCGCTTCGATTCGTCCGAGGCGCCCGCGATACGCGCGCTGCAGCGTCGTGGCGGCCGCCTTCTCGAGCGCCTTTTGCGCGTCGATCTCTCGTCGGCGCAGCATCCACTTCTTGCCGGCGATCTTCCCCAGGTGGCCGCGATACATGCGCTGGATCTCCTGCGCAGCACGTGCCTCGCGCTTCGCCATTTGGTTCTCGAGCACGAGGCGCTTCCGGTACGCGGTGGTCTTCTGCTTGAGGAACTTGAGCTTCCGCGCCTGCGCGTTTTGCGCTTTCTGGTCGAAGATCGTGGCCTTCTTCTGCCGCAGCGTGATGTTCTTGGCCTCCTGGTCCATGCGCTGACGCTCCGCAGTCTTCTGCTGTTGCTGCTGTAGCTTGGAGTCAGCTTTTGAGGTTGTAGTGGAGGTAGACCATGCCGTCCGCTGCTTCTTGAGCATCGAGAGACCGCGGAAATACATGAGTATCATGCAGAACAAGCCGAACTTGAGCGCGTTCTCGGTCTCTGTGAGCGACTTGTCCATATCCGAGCCTTTCTTCACTGCTTTGTTGTGCAGGTTTACCTCAAAAGCTTGTACCTCGATGGGTTTCCACTTGTCGAGTGGGATACCCTGGACGTTCTCTTCCGCCTTGAGCTCCTGCTGTCCTTCCAGGATGCGCTGGTCCTGCTCAAAGACGCGCAGATCGTGCATTGTCAGCGGCCCATCGTGCTTGAGACTCGGCACAAAGCCCAATGCCTTGCGCTCGGACTCGCGCTCGCCAAAGACCCAGCCTTCGAGCATGAACTCCAGGATATCCTCGACCACCTCGAAAGCCGTGAGGTTCGCGACCAAGAGGTTGTGCTCTCGCTGGAGTGCGACCTGGACCTTGTCACGCAGTTGGATCTGCGTGAAGCCGTGAAGCGCCTTGGTTTCGAAGTAGAGCTCTTTCGTGCGGAACGTGGCGTGGAACTCGTCGTCGACGCCCCGCAAACGCAGGTGTTTGTCCCAGATCTTGAGCTCGAACGTGACTTCGTCAAAGAGGTCGGTCTTGCGCAGCGTAATCGCCCGGTTGCCGCCAGACTTGACCGCTACCAGGCACACGGTGGACTCGATCGTGAGGTCCGGACAGCGCTTGACACGCTCCAGCTCCGCTTGCAGCACCTCCATGCGCCTCTGGATCGTCACGTGCGATTCCTGCAGATAGGGTGTCCACACACACGGATTCGTGCGGCACGCCATGCAGCCGCCCGCGCCAAGCTCTTGCTCCTCCAGCAGCAGTCGGCGCTCTTCCAGACTTCGCCCTTTGAGCGCGTCTTTAATCTCGCGACGCTGCTTCTGGATGCTCTTCTGCTTGAGTGCCTTGCCGCGTACCTTGGCATTCTTGCCTGACTTGGCGTCCAGTTTGGCTTGGCGCTGCGTTTTCGCTTCGCGTGTGATCTGTGCTTCTTCGTCGCTGTCCGAGTCCGAGACAGAATCGGACTCCTCAGCAGCGTTCGGATTCTTGCTTCTATTGTTCTGCTTTGCAGCAAGCCCCAGCACTTTCTTAGTCGCGTTGCCGCCCAAGAGGAATGTCCGGAGCTCAAAGTCCTCTTTCTCGATCACCTGCGACATCAGAAGCCTGTCCAGTTCCTTTTCGAGCTCAAGGCGCAGCACTTTGGTGGGGAACCGCTGCAGCGTCGAGTGCAGAACGTACGAGTCCATGAACTCGTTGCGCGTATTCGCGATCGCACGCTGCAGTTCCTGGTATACGAGTCGGCAGCGCGCATCAATGTCTATCTCGACGATTTCGACTTTGAGGGTTTGTTCATGCTGAATGCGCGCGGCTTCGACCAGGTTGACGCTCAGCTGCGGATCGTACTTTAACAAGAGATTGCGCGCACGAAGCAAGTCATTCGAGAGCTTGAAGAGCTCTTCCTCGGGCGTGTTGAGCGCTGCAACGAGATCTTCACGCGTCAGGTTGGCCGGGATCTTGACTTCCTGCTGCAAGACACCACCACCGCCCCCACTGCCAGCTGAAGACGTAATCACACTCCGCAGCTCGTCAGCGAACTTCTTGAGGTTCACAGGGTAGTACGACGGGTTCAGCAGCTGGTCATAGAGTCTCCACTCGCGCTCTTCCGTCGTGAGCTCGGTGGTCTTCTGGGATCGCAGCAGCGCAGCCATCGACGTCGGCGGCGCATCGCGGTTCTTTTTGTTTGCTCGACTTGCGCTGATGTCGTCGCGGAACTTTGTCACGATCTTGCGGATCTGGATCTCTTTCCGCTCGAGCAGGTTCCACGGCGCCTTCATAATGCGGTCGACCTCCAAGTGTGAGAGCACCGCGAGCTGCTCCTCATCTTTGGTGAGCTTTGGGAACACGCCGTGGAGTTGCATTCGGGAATCGCCAGTAGCTCCTCCTGATCCAGCGACAACGAGCCGCTCTTCCCAGTCGTAGATCCGCGGATGCAGGATCCGGTCGATCAGGATCCATTCGCGCTCTTTCTTCTCAAGCACGTCCTGTCCTTTCTTGTACTTGCGACGCAGTCGCTCGGCGGGGGTCATCATGGACGGCAACTTGGCCTTCATCGCGGAGATCTCGGCCCAGAGCACTTTGCCGGACTTTATGCCCGCACTCTCGTACTCAACGTTGAGTTCCCGCGCGGCTTTGGCACCAGCAGCATCTCGGTCTCGCGGATCCTTCGAATCCACCAGCGACGCTGCGAGCTGCGGCAAGTGGGCTCGGTACTCTACGAGATCGCGCTCCATATTGTCGCATTGCTCGAGCAAGTCAGCGTGGATCCGCGTGAGCTCCTTGAGTCCTAGTTCGATATCGCGCGTTTCTTCCTCTCGCTTAGTGTAAAGGAAACAGTTCTGCGTGAACTTTGTCTCCTGGATGTGGACGTCACTGTGCAGCTGTGACCGCTGTTCGTGACTCAAGGTGGACATTACATTGTCTTCCTCAAGCTCCTTGGTTTTCCGGATCATCTCGAGCTCTGCCGCGCGGGCTACGTCCTTCGCCTCGTTCGTCATCTTCTTGGCGAGCCGCTTTTTGCGCTCGCTCAGCTGGATCGTCACGAACACGTTCTGGATCTCGTCTTTCTTGAGCGGCAGCAGCTCCTGCTTCTTGAGTGCGTCCGAGCGCTTGAGTTTCAGGACTTCGGACGCAAAGAGCGCGGTCTTGGCAGTGACCTCGATTGAGTACGACGTGAACACTGGTGCTCCCAGCACGACCTGGTAGGTGGCAACTGCACAGAGCGGCTTGCGCTTTGGATCGTGGCGAAGCACGAGTTTGCCCAGACTGTGCGGCGTGCACAGCGCGATGTCCTGCTGGTAAAAGCATTTGCCGATTGGGACCGGCGCTCTGAGCGCGAGCTGCTGAGAGCCTGAGGACGACTGCTGTGCTGGAGGAGGCAACACGTAGAGCATACCTGCAATCCGGCCGTTTTGGTACCCGACAGAGCGGAAATGGCCCTGGAACACGATCGAGACTGAGAGCGCGAGCACGCCGACGCCTCCTGTAACTGACGGGAGCTTGAACGTGTGCGTGGCAGTCTTATGCGGGTGGATCTGGCACTGTGACACGCTCAACAGACTCACAGGCGCGGTGTTTTCGTTCAGCAGCGCATATTTGCCCTTTGGGATGAAGTACCCGGCTTTTTTTCCCCTGACGCTTGCTTCATCCACTGCCGCAGGCAGCTCCTCCAACTTAGTCGTCACGATGCAAGTTGAGTTTTGCTCCGAACCAAGCACAAACGCGTCGTCGTGGCTCGCAAAGTAGTCCTCTCCATCACCAAAAGAGTACTTTCGCAGCAGAAAATGCGCTTCGAGCTCCTCTTTCGCCTTGAAGAACGCGAGCGCGAGGCAGTTGCGCGCCGGCAGAGCTAGCAGCCGCTGGATCTGGTCTTTCTTCAGCGGACACTGCTGGTAGTCCGCGTGCTTCTGGATGATCTCCACCTGCTCGACGTCAATGCATTTGTAGTAATGAGCAAAGTTGACCTGGAAGTCCAGCGTGACCCACCGCTTCTCCTCTGGTGACCGGTGCGCGTGCGGCCTCATCCGCACTTGCTCGGCAAGATCCGTTTGTATTGCTGCTACGAGAGAGCCATCCTTGTTGACACCGTTGCACCTACCAGCCACCAGCCCTGGGTCATTGTTGTCTTCGACAATCACATGCCTATCTTTTGCAGTGATCGCCTGCTCGAGCCCAGTCAAGCTCTGCTCAATCTTGAACGTCTGCGCGCCGAACTCGCTCAGCGTGAGCTTGTTTGCCTTGAGGTTGGCTCGGATTTCGGTTTCTTGGTCGTGCGCAGCCTGCACTTTCTTCTCCAAGTCGGCGATCTCGGCGTCGAGCTCCTTTATGAGCATCTGGCGAACCACTCGCTGCGTCGTGCCTTCGATGCGTAGGCGTGTGTCAAAGTACTCGGTTGTGCTCTCACCCGCTCTTCTCCTCTCGTCCCGGACCGCGTGGAGGCGGATGGAGTACCGCTTTTCCAGCTTTGTGTTGCTTTCGCGCTTCTCAAAGAGCTTCTCACCGTATTCACGCGCGCTCAACACCATTTCGTTACCTTTCTCCGCACAAATCCCCAGTTTCTTGAGCATCTCGTCGCGGAACCCTTCGTTGCGCTTGATCAGCTCGCTCAGGCGCTGCAGCAGCTTGTCTTTCCATGCGAGCTCCTGGGTGCGCAGCGTCAGGTCGTGCTGGAGGCGAGCCATCTCGTCCTGCTTCTCGTCGAGCTCGCGATTCAGCGCCTGGAATTCCAGCCCCGTGATGGGCACAATGCGCACAGTGCCCAACCCAGCCTTGGCGATCATGCCCGTGGACTTAGCCTTCAGGATAACGCGCTCCAGGTTGCGCAGCGCGAGCTCTTTTTCGGCCAGAGTCTTTTTGAAACTCTCACACTCGAGGCGTTTCTCCGCAGATTCCTCTTTTTGCGTCGTCTTGAGCTCGTAGAAATGCACCAGGTCCTTCGTGAGCTCGTTTGCGCCGTCCGCTAGTGCGCTGAAGTTGTCGTACTTTGACGCCAGATCCAGAGTGTATGTCTCCGCGGGGCTGGAGACCAGCTCGTTCTGTTCAAACTCCTTCTGAAACCTTTTGAGCCCCTCGCGCTTCTCGTGCTGCGCCGCAAGTCGCTCCTGCTGGAGCTTCACCTGGAATGCCTCGTGGTCCTGTTCGAGCCGCTCGGCTTCGATTTCCTCGACTTTTCGCGCCATCTCCGTGTTTCGGTGCTCGCGCTCGTCCGCCAAGTTCAGGAACTCCTCGTGCTTCTGCGAGAGCACGTCCTCGAGCGCCATGAGCTCGTGCTCAATCGCCATGTGCGCCTGTGCCTCCTTCTGCTGCTCCATTTGCGCGAAGAACGCCTTTTGCGCGTCGTGCTCGCGCTTCTTGATGCGCAGCTGTACTTGCTTCTCGCGAAGCTGTTGCTCTATATCCTCGCGCAGTCTCTCGCGTCGCTGGGCCTCCAAAGCATCAAACTTTGCCTTTTGCAGCGCGTCGTGGGCCTGTTTCGCGCGCTCTTGAGCGAATTCGTTCTCGAGCATTTGCTGGAAGCGCGTGAGGATCACGTCACTCGAGCCTGAGCCTTCGAGGCCGCGGTCGTAGAGCTCCTGCTGGATCCACTTGATCCCATGCTGCGCTAACAATTCGCTCACTTGAGTGGTAAAGTTTGTGGTGCGGGGCTGCTCGGAATCGGCAGCATATGTGACGTCTCTGTTGTCAACGGGATGCACTGACATGTTCTCCAAAGCCTCGCTGGCACTCGTAGATTCTGTGGGTATCTGAGACTGCGCCACTTGATGAGACTTTGGATCCTGCGAATGCTGTTGTTGCTGCACTATCTCGCCATACATATCTGGTGCTGGGACTAGCGTGGGGTTACTATTCATCTCCACGAGCACCAGCTGGCGGAAGAGGTCGTGCATGAAATTGGAGCGCTCTTGCAGTACGTCGTGACCGCTTTTGAGCCATGACACGTGTACCAGAGGCGTGCTTGGTACACTACTGTTGTTGACCTCATTTGCAGTGTCAGGCGGTGAATTACCTACCGCCAAGCACGCAGCAAGTGTTGGCGCTACACACTCTGCAGGGAACACGCTCGTGAGGAACGCCACTTGATCTGCTGGGAAGAGTGAGTTTAGTGTCCCGTGGACAAGAACAAGCGAGAACGGACTCTCACACGCGCTCAAGTTGGCCAGCGAAGTGCTCACGTCTCTGTTTTTGATGCTCCCGTGCAGCAAAACCCGCAAAAGCTCGAGGTTTGGTCCCTGTAGGAACTGTTTGCGGGTCTTGAAGAACGCCTTCATGGTCGCTTGGCGACTCGCAGCCACCTGCGTCAAGTAGAACTCGCTAAATAGACTCTGGACCAGCATCTCGTGCATCTCGACCCGGTTCTCTGCCGAACTAGTACTGCTGCTACTGTGAAACACGCGCTTGAGCTGCTGGAGACTGTGGCGAACACTCTCGCTCGTGTGCGTCAGCGCGTTGACCAGCACGAGCCCTCGTTGCGCCCTCTGGAAGAGCTGCAGCTGCGGTTGGCTCTGGCTGCGAAGCGGCACTTCCATCGTGAGAAACCGGAGCGCGACGCCACCGCCCGAGCCAAAGCCGATGAGGAACTGCGGCACCGCGCCGACCCCCAGTTTCGGCTGCACGAGCCACTCACGCGTTGTGTGCATGAGATGCACGAGCAGTTTGCCGTACGCCTGCGCCAGGCAGTCGTTGTTCCAGATCGTCTTCTTCGGCGTTCTGGCCGGGAACCCGCAGAGCAGGATCTTGCCGCGCGGAAATTGGATGAGTAGCGGTCGGAAAAATGCTTCGAGCGTCTCGAGTCGCTGGAAAGCGTCAAGGAACACTGTGAACCGAAACGCTGTAAAGGTGTTCGGCTCATGAAGGTCATCATCATCATCCTCGGTATACTTGGACGACGGCAGAGTCTTCTTCCTCTTCTCCTGGGTAGGTGAGTCGAGCTGGTCGTCACTGATAGTATCGTGAGATAGAATCACGTACGAGAGCGCCGCGTCGGCGTCGAGATCGAACGTTTGCCATCGCGAGTCGACTGGGAACTCGAGGACCTCGCTCTGGTTGGGCTCAGGGAGGTTCAATTTGGCAATCCCCATAACCTTCGCTGTTGTTCCAGTAGGGTTGAACTCTTCTGCTACTCCATTGTGCTCATCTTCGTGGTCTAGCCCGCCGTCATAGAAAAATCGCAACGAGGGACTCGGAGGCAGGCGTTTCATGCGCTGCTGGAGGTTCTCGAGCTCCTGGAGCGCGCGCTTGCTGCGGTTGTGCGCCCACGCCGGCAGCGCCACCAGCGGCCGCTTCTTCCGCATCTGGTGCGCTGCTGTCAACCTCATCTCGACGCTCGTGTCATTCAGAGATTCGAAGACGTGCTGCGCCTGATGGTACTCGTTCAGGTAGTCTCGGATGGGCGAGTCGCTGCTGCTACAGTTGTTGTTGTTGATGATACTGTCCCCGCTCGGTTGCTTGCCACTGGTCTTCTGCTTCTTGGAGGGCTTTGTGATACTTAACGTCTTGCTACTCGCCTTCTTATTGGTACCAGCAGCGCTGCTCTGCTTCTGTTGCCGTTGTACGCGCTTGTTTTCATTCAGTGTCTCAGAACCCGTCGAGCCCGCGCGTTGATCGCTGATGCGTCCGGCAAAGAACTGCAGAAAGTCGTCCCTTGAGAAGTAGGCGCGCGATTTGCCTCGGCTGATGCGCTCGATACATCTCTCGGCGTCCTGTTCATCCCAGAGCACTGCTGCACTGCCGATGCGCAGCTCCACGACCGCCGCCATGAACTCCTCCACGCCAACAAGCCCCTCGTGGCGCCGGTTAAAGTGCTGGAACGATGCCGCGAGGTCGATGCCGCGCGCGTTGGCCTCGCGCAGCACGTCCACGAGCCCATCGAGGATGATGCGCTCTGCCGAACTGCTGTTGGCGCCTGTAGCGGTAGCTCTTGGTCGCTGCTGCGGCGCATCCTGACCAACTTTGCGAGAGCGCTCCATGATGGCGATGCGGATAGAGAGGTTGGAGTTTTTGGTGTCATCGTGACTCTTCAAGATTGATTTAAGTATCAAAAATGCCAAAGGTATTAAAAATATAGGAGTGCATGATTCGGGATATGTCCCGTGTTTTGATCGCAGCAAAGACTTTTAACGAATCAAAAGGTGTTCATCAAATATTAATTTGAGCGAATCAGATGCGAGATCAGTAGCGTTTCCATCGAATAGCGAGGCGGGATTTGGAGAATTTTCGCGCCACTTCAACTTGCCTTTTCAAGATCGGTCACAACTTTCGAGATGACTTTGATAAGCATGAGCGAGCAGCCACGATGGAAAGTGCACACGCTTGCCCCGTTTGCAAGGTGTAGAAAATGCTCGAATGTTATGCTGACAGACGGACCTCGGGTGGAGAAGCTGCTCCTGGCGCAATCACAGGCAACTCAGGCTGGTGTTTAGGAGTGCAACC
>JALBZD010000997.1:0-12225 GCA_038050675.1 Globisporangium cylindrosporum
GTTCCCAAGCAAATTTGTAATTGCATTTGTCATTTTAATCAAGTCAGTGTTAGCTTGGCTAGTTACTCATGAATTAAAGCGTCCGTGGTGGTGAGCATCGTGACATACACACCTACATTCGGTTCGATTCCTGCTCATCGATGCCCAAATCACTTTCAAGACGATCCTGAGTCGGTGACTTCACCACCAATCCATTTCGCAAGTGGTTGGACCGAACGCTTACAGGGATTTTAGATAGCTACCTATGATCAGAAACATTTCGTTTCTCAGGATTTATTTATGCGAATATGGACCGGGATACTTGTGCCGCTCTGGCAGCGGCACAGATTGCTTCACAAATACGAGTGGCACCGGCACTCACATTCCTGGAGACCATCTATGCTGGGAGAGCCGGTCAGCTCTGACACCTGCTGTCTCAAAGTGCCGTAGGCGTATAAACACACAACATGCTCTCATTTTTTCCCTCAATTGCAATATCAAAGATGCTTGTCGAATTCGCTCCTGAAAAATAAGGCGATCCTCATTCCCTTGTTTCGCCTTTGAACTCAATTGCTTTCTTCTCGATTTGCCGGGTTGCTGAGCGCTCACATCTGGACTGTCTTCGCTACAGCCGCGAACGTAGACAAACTTTGTTGGACTTCCATTCTTCTTCTGGTCTCTATTGTCGCGTCTCGACTGTGAAGCCAAGCTGGTGGCAGTGCCGCTTTAGAATCGAGAGTGCGTTTGGTGTGGTCGAAAACTTATTTCCATGCTCTTCGACAAAGCTCCCAACATCCAGCCCCAATGATCCAAACGCGCGGTCCACATAGTTGCTGTCATAGTCCTGAGAGGAGTCGACAGAGAGACTGACGCTTAAGAATTCCTAGTAGGTCAAAGTTGTTGGGATGGGGTGTGGGTGGAGGTTCTCTACGGTGGCGTACGGGTCGTCATAGTTTCAGGGCAAAACGCGCAATGGGCTTGGATCCTGCACGCTGATTCGCAAGTACGTATTTACTCGACAAGAGTGTGAGATGCTGCATATTACAGTGGGGTTTTTGCTGCTCTGTGGCAAATAGGCCGCCTTCATACATACTATTTGTGTGCAAAACCGCTGTTAGAGTGATGTCCAAGTAAAAAAATACCTGCTTTTGTGTCGCTGACTTTTTCGCTCCAAAAAAGTCAGACGGAAAAAAGCCACCTAAATGTCCAAGCGTTGCCTCCTGTTTCCCCGCAAAATCCTGTCAAAATACATACTCTCAAAGGTAACATCAAGTTTCTCAGGTTTTCATGTTTCTTTTTAGGCAAGAGCTTCAACACTCTCAAATGCAAGCGGTACAACTCCGGCGCTCACATCTGCTCCACGTCACGCGAACTCAAGCGCTCCTCGTTGACGAGAATGGCTTCACCAGCAAACTCGGGTCAGTCGATCGACGGTCGCTTTTCTCTGTGAATATGACAATCATTGACGCTCCTTCCGTGTTTATACACCAGTGATCAATCCTTCCACGCCACTGCCCGCAGCTGCAGCGCCGACAGTCAGCTCAGTGACTCTGCACAATGTGGGACCGGTGCCGTTCATCGCACCAAGAAAGAAAGCCAAGTACGCCACTGAGGCGGTTGCGACGCTCGCCATGCCCGGCACGAGCTGCAAGCTGACACCAAGACAAAACGAACCGCCAAAACCAAGTGAGCGACTGCTGCAGATATGGGCTGCAGACTATGCATTGGGCGATTCCGCTCACAGTTCTAGCGGCTGAAACAAGGTTTTGAGACGTCAGAATTGTTACAAAGTTCGTTTCGAACAACAGTGACGCGAAGAAGATGAAGCGCTCTATGGCAGGACATTGTGCACGCCTTTCAGGAGCGCGCCCTCGCGGAGGGTACCTGGGGAGTTTGAGGAGCAGTGACTCGTGACACCCAAGCAATTTAAGAACAAGCTCAACATCGTTCGAGCTGCGTTTAAGGCGAGGAGGAAGTTCCTGTTAACCACAACAAGAAAGCAAGTCAGGTGACGACGCCACACTCAAAGCCAGTCGCAATTATCTAGAACTGCTGGGTAACTTTCTGATGAGAACTTCATCACCGTCGATGTCTTCATCAGCACGGTCTGGACACATTATCAGTTGGAGAACAGTCGCTGGGTAGCTGGATGGTACTGGAGCCGCCGCTGCGCCGCTGGATTACGCACCAGATAACAGATTGGTCGCCGGAGTATCTGCGCTGCTGCTGCGAGCGATTGAAAGATTGCTGTTGCCAGGAGCAGCTCCAGAAGGGCGGTGGTGGTCTATCACTGGCGAGATGGCTTGTACGATTGTAGTTGATGCTTGAGCTAGCTCTGCGCAACCACCAACGGACTTCAGCTCTGACTTTTCCTTCAAAAAAGTAGCCGCCCAAAAAACAGCTCTTGGGCTTATTTTTTTCTGTTACTGATAATCACTTGATTGTGCCTCCAAAATGTAATCGTCTAGTTACGTTTGCAAAAAAGCAGGTGTTTTTTTACTTGAACATCGCTCTTACTTTTGCCCTGGCCTATCAAGTATCTGAGATCCGAATCCACCAGGCTGGCGCTCATCTGTGGTCGTCACTGCTCGTGCAACAGTAATATTGGCTTTTGCTCGAATTGAGGTTACTGTTTTTGCTGGAAAAGCTTCAGGCCTTCAGCTACAAAAAATTGTGCTTCACTTCATGATACCTCTATTTGTGCTACTTCAGCAGGTGCTGATGTGCGCCTTTTACCCCACCTGGTTGTGCTGCTTCTAGTAGTATTGCTCCTTGTGCTGCTAGTTGTGTTTCTTCTGTTGCTCCTACTGCTGCTAATTGTGCTGTTGATTTTTTAATACTAGCGGTATTGTGAACCTGTTCCTTCTTTTGCTACTGTCCGCCAAGCGTGATGAGTCGCTTTCGATCTTTCCTATTTTGAGAGTTCTTTGCCCTTTGGCTAGTACTTTTTTCAACTTAAAGAGCTGATTACACCACAATTTCTTCAAAAATATTGCTTGATTACAGATCTGGGGGCTAGGATCGAATAGGGGGGGCTGTGGATCGGCTCTCAATCATCAACTGTAATTGTATATTGCGATCACGTATCGGGCAGATGCTGATCTAGAAGTGGGAGCATGCCGACACGCTTTATGTACTGACGCACTGGAGAACTGATGCCATACCAATCTACTTCTTTGTCAGACGCACTATGAATTGAGTTCACAAAGCCAGAGTTTTTTTTGCTCTTAAACAAATTTTTTTAATGCTATTCGATTTCCTCCATCAATGTTTGCATTTCTTTCGTATAACTATGTTCTTTTCGTAAGTAGCAAGCAGCTCGCATTGCATAACATGTCTATTGGTCTGCGCAGGAATCGATGGAAGCGCGTCAGCAGCGTGCAGAATTGTGTCGCTTCAACGTCCGTCGGCAGCGCTTTCTTCTTGAACAACAAGGTGTAGATGTTTTCAAGGCGAGCATGCACGTGCAGCGCCATCTGCTGCAATTCAGTGAGCGCGGCGCATCTCATCGCGAGCTTGCTCAGAGAATCCTCGATCGTGGTAGAGAGCTCCGGCACAATGAAGTCTGCCAGTTCTTCAGGTTGGCCCTGTGGGCATTCGTACAAGAGAGAAATAAAGTCAGTGGGTTACTGACCCTTTCTACTAATTTGGCTATTATCGATACCAGGAGGGTACCTTGGAGTTTCTGCTGGCACCTGCGACGGTCGTCAACTCGGCGCCATCGATCTCACTCCTGCATCTCGACACTTTCTCCTACGCGGCGAATACGCTCAGCTGCTGCACAACGTACGAGATGTGCGCTCCGCAGCCCAGTGCGAGAGCGCACATCTTGACTATCAAGTCAAGCTGCTGCTTGTTCATGTACTGATAGCACACCGGTGGGATCGGATGTTGTTGAGCTGCGGGCACACGTGCTCGACCAGAAACTACTTTGTTCCACGGATCCTTGCCGGACACAACCTCCACCACGCACATCGCAAGCGAGTACACATCGGACGCTGACGACGCGCTCTCGCTTCGAACACATTCCGGCGCCATCCAGCGCGGATCTGTCTGTAGCGACACATAATTCACCGTAACTTGTAGCTCAAAGCCGCCAATCTTGGCATTCCTACTCGCTGCGATCAAAATGTTGTCGCATTTCAAGGCGCCGTGCACGATACCCCGTTCCTGAAGATACTGAAGCCCGAGTGCGACTCCGTACAATTTTTGCCACTGGCGTCGCTGGCTGTCTTTGCTCAGTAGGAACTCGCCCAGCGTCCCATTCGAAGCAAACTCATGTACGAAGAAGTATGGCTCGCCGATGTGGTATGTGCCGTAGAGCTTGATGACGTTTGGGTGGTTGAACTGAGCCCATCGAGTCGCGTGCTGGGCGAACTTGTCTTGCGGTGCGTCACATTCGCTGATCATCACCGTCGAGTTGAGCCATTTTCCGCGGTGTTTGTTCGCGAACCGTCTATCTTGCATCCTCACCAAGTCTTCAATCTCGATTTCATAGCGAGGCAAGAACCAGCTCGGCGGAGGTGCAACGTCGACACCAGAGTACTGAATCACCTTGTCCAGCACGGTGCCCAGCAGCGCTGACTCTATTGAGCTGGATTTTTCGCGGCGCTTGCTGTGCTCGTACTGCAGCAGCGTGATGGTCTTGCCTAGGTCCGGGTCGTCGCTCACACTCTGGAGCAACAACGTGTGGTTGCGCACGACTGCTGCGAGGAAGGCTTCCAGCTTTTCCGCGTACTCGTGCTCAACAATCGAGACCCAGTCGCTGTGGATCGCCTTCGAGTCGCTCAACTTTTGGGCTCGCATGAAGTGATCGATCTCTGTGTGGAAATCTTGGATCTGACTCTGCAGCTTTCGGCTAGCGATCAAACGCGTCATGATGTCATGCTTCGCGTGCGGGAGCATGGGTTTGTAGACGCGAAAGACAATCTTCCCGAGCGTTGCTAGAGTGCTCACAGCCAGGTCCTCCTTCGCGTTCGTCTGAAGCTGCGCACAGATATCTTGGAGCCACACGACTACGTGCTCGGACATTGCCTGGAACTCGATCGCATACGCGCAGTGCTACTCCATCGTCTCGAGCGCTGTGGGGAGCAGCGGTGTCTCTGTCGTTCACACGGACACGCTCCCATCAATCAGCTCACACATCGCATGCAGATACGGGACTGATTAGCAGAAATGCGCAGCGTTGCTTTCGTTCTTGGCGTTTACTGGTACAACTTGCCGCCTGGAGCGCTCATCTCGGTCGGTTTGTCGGGCTGCTGTGGTTCTTACGCAATTCACTACTATGTCTGCCTCACAAACAGTTGCTGAACAACATTCTGGATCGCTGGAAAATGGGTGGCAGCGTGACCCACTTATGCACCAGCGGAACATGTGGGGCGTTCCACATTCAATTTTTCTCTCTCTCTCGCACACGATCCAACTCAGTTCCGTTCGCGCCACCAGCAGCCAAGCACCTATTAGCAGCAACAGCAGCAGTCCGTCTGTGCGCCCGCCCACAAGAGCGGCAGAGATCGAAAAGAGAGCAGAGCAGACAGAGAGGTATGTGTGTATGTGTGTATGGATGCAGCACAACACGTGTGTGTAGGGGGAGGGGGTATACACATCTTTCTCTATCTGTGGCTATTTGCCTCTCTCTTTCACGCGCGCTTTCATAGTGAATGGTCTGTCTCTCATGCTTATACGATTGCTGTGCTTATTGCTTCTCTTCTTCTCTCCTCGTATGTACTTTTTGGCGTGTTTATATAGTGATTCACACCCTCATAGTCAAGAAGATGGATCGCAATGGCAAGAAGAAAGTCAACGACGCCGCGGAACCGCTTCTGCCGGTGCATCTGCACGGCTCGAACGAGCCTGTGAGCGGCGCCACTGCGAACGGTCATGGCAGCAAGTACGACGACTCGAGTGCTGCCAGTACGACGCGCACGCCCGAGAACGAGACAACCCCTGTGTTTGGCAAATCTCCTAAGCGCATGCGCGAAAAGTACCTCAAGCAGCTCGGGTACACGCCGCTGATCTTCCGGGTGCGACACGCTCAAATGCTGCTGCTGCTGTTGTTGTTATTGGCACACGAGCTTGTGTGTGTTTGTACTCACTTGTTTATTTTTGTATGGTGTTTTCCTATGTATTTGCAGCAAGTGAAGCGGTTTGGAAGCTTCATCGCGTCGCTCTCGCCGATGCACAAGCGCGACCGCGGAAAGGTAGATGATGGCTGCCTTTGCCCGCAATTTTTTTCTCATTTGCGCAACGCTAACGTGCAGTTTGCTATTATTGTTTGATATATTTTCGCTGCATTACGTGCATGTGTATTTGTATGCAGACGACGGACGAGTATGAGCAGATAGAGAGCGATGCATTTCCGTACCATCAGTCGATCATCCCGTCCAAGGGCTCTATCCGCGGCTCGGTGTTTAACCTCGCAGGCGCGACGCTTGGCGCCGGCGCGCTCTCGCTGCCGTACGCGGTGGCAGTGTCGGGAATTGGCTTTGCAGTCGCGCAGCTGCTGTTGGCTGCGGTGCTGACAGTGTACACGATCCGACTGCTCATCCGCGCAGGCGACCTCACAAAGTACGTGTGTGTGTCTTGATGCCCCGTTTTATAGCTCTTGCGCTCTTTTGTTCTACCTGACCAGGGTAGTAGATTAACGTGCGTTTCCCATTATCGATGTGGTTTTTGTTGTTGGTCGTAATTCGCGATGGTGTAGCCTCAAGTCGTATGAAGATCTGTCGCTCTTTTGCTTTGGCAAGAAGGTAGAATATTGTGTGCAATGTGTATTGTGCATTGTGATTTGTGAATATCTACTTTGAACGGTGAATCTATTTTGCTGACTTAATGGTGTTGTTTTTCCTTTGTTTTGTTTGCACAGGTTGCGATTTTCGTGGAAGTGAACATTTTGGTGTTTTGCTTTGGCATCGCGGTCGCGTATTTGGTGACACTGGGCGACATTCTCACGCCGCTTGGACAGCTGTACTTTGGCGCGCAGAGCCTGCTCGCGCAGCGGTGGGTGCTGATGACGATTTCGTGCGTGACGATCATGCTGCCGCTGTCGCTGCTCAAAGACATCAGCAGCTTGCAGTTCTCGTCGATCCTCGGCGTGCTCTCGATCTTCTTTCTTGTCGTCGCTGTCTGTATCCGGTCTATCATGCACGCGAATGAGCACGGACTCCCGGAAGGCATCAGCTGGACGATCAACCTCACGCACGGACCGAATTTCATGCTCAGTGTCCCCATTGTGATGTTTGCATTCACCTGCCAGGTGAGTGTGCTTGTAGCTGAATTTACGTTGATATTATCGTGGTTGGTTAACAGGCAACAACTCACGTGTTGTTACTGTTGTGGTTGTATGGACGATGGATGACTCGACAGGTGAACGTGTTCTCCATCTATACGGAGCTGCAGCGTCCGTGCATCCGTCGCATGAACAAGGTAGTCGACCGCGCGACGATTGTGTCGTTCTTGGTGTACCTTGTGATTGGTATCGTCGCGTATATTGCGTTTGGTCCGTCGCTCGTGGAGCCACAGTACAAAGGCAACATCCTGCTGAGTTTCCCACTGAGCGACACACTCATCGCCGTGAGCCGCGCTGCGATCACGTTCACGGTGTCGGTGGCGTTCCCGCTCAACATCTTTCCGTGCCGATTCACGATCGACATGATGTTTTTTGCGTACTCGCAAGATTCGTTGACGCGCCACGTCGCCGTCACAAGCGGACTCGTGTTTCTCGCGCTGCTGCTGGCGATTTTCTGTCCAAGCATCAACGTGGTGTTTGGGATCATTGGCGGCACGTGTTCGACCGTGGTGTGCTTCTGTTTGCCCGCCGCTTTCATTTTGAAGCTTGAGGATGGACCGCTCCTGGGACGGAAGAAGATCGGATCCGTGCTACTGTTCGGCGGCGCGTTGATCATCGGCGCTGTCGGAACGGGCGTCACTGTCTGGTCGAGCGTTCTCATGTGAGTGGAGTGGTAGGTAGAGTGCGCACAGCGGGTGTTAGACTAGGCGTTCTCAACCTTCACATCGTGAAGAGCACGCCCGTCTTCGAGTCTGTTTCCTAGTCAAGATGAAGAAGACCCAAGACAAAGACAGACAGACTTGTGCCGGCAATTCAAAACAGTAGGCAGCGAAGCGTGCGTGTCAGTGAGTGGGAGTAAACATCTCAAGATCATTAAAATGAAGCCATTGCTCGCAAGTCTCACAGTTCAGCTGCACAGGTGTTATTGATTGACGCATTGTTGGCTCCCACAGCGCCTGCACGTATTGAACCGATCACTGGACCGCGCTGTCGACCAACAAGGATGAGTGAGTAGGTTTAGAGCTAAGAGGGGAAATGCACCACCGACACCTCAAACGGATGGTCCCGAGAGTTCTTGTCAGAGGTCCAAGGATTCCAGGACCTCGGGACCATCCATCCGTCTTGCTTTCCAAACGGATCCTCGCGCTTGGACGCGAGGATAGATGGATACTCATTGCTATTGTTGACAGACTGGTGGGGGCTCTTGTTACCGCAAGTAAATGTCTTACTTTTGTTATTGTCTACAGTCGCATCGACATGATCCCAGCAAGCTATTAATCAAAGATCGCCAACCTTGCGTTTGTCATGTTGGGACTTTGGTCTGTCGATTTCCCAGCATTTTATCCGGTGCTCTCTATACTTCGGTGCGGTATTTCAATAGAAGTGCCCTGAAGCTCTCCTGTGGTACCCGATATGCGTCGTGGATTGTGTAGCTCCCCGTCACCATCCAACCATCAACTCTGAATCTGTGCAATTGTTGACAGGCCAGTCAACAATAGTGTTGAGTGGGACGCCTGCCACGTCAACAGTACTCGAGATCCGGTTTGCGCCACATCAGCTCATCAGCATCGAGTGAGCGTTCTGAGCATTCGCCACCGCAAGCTGCTTTCTCAGCTTTCAGCCCTCAACTCTGGCGATCGATCACAGGAACGACATACGCCACTGCGCAAACGCCTGCAATCCGCTGGCCTCTTTTCATCCATTCGTACACCCCACACCGAAGCAGCCTACTGTACGCATCCATCACTTCTCAAGAAGTGATGATCTCAAGAAAGCGAGGGTTTACGAGCTGGGAATCCAGCTGGCGTTTGGTGCGACTGATATTTTGGCTCTGCTCTTTCCCTAATACAAGCTGTTGGTTCCAGCCAAGTGTGCGTTGTTTGGCTGTCGTGCAGTCGTAACAAACTCATCATCGGAATCTCACATCTGCACAATCAAGAGCTCTGCAGGACACATCCCGTGATTGTTGACAGGGCAACGAGCAGATTCTACCGAGCCACTGACCGACTCGGTCGCCTTCGGAGTCAGGAACCTACGGTACCACTCGTTCACTCGCTCACTCATTCATTCTCCAATCTGCCAGCTCCTCCCAATCCACCAGCCATCATATCACAGCATGGGCGGCGACTTCACGGCCATCAAAACCCCGGTAAGCGACGCCTCCTTCCCCCCTCCAGCTCCAGCTGCAACACCCAAGAGCTCCAATGGCACCGCTGCCGCCCTCGCGATCCGCCTTGTAATCGTGCTAGGCATGGCGGGCTTCGTCTTCGGGAACATTGCAACCTGGGCGCCCATGTACGAGGTCGACCTGATCATCACGATGACCAAGTGGTGGAACGGGTACCCGAACGGCGACGCGAGCGCGGGCCACGCTGGCCACTCGGGCCACGGGAGCATCATGGACACGGGTGTGGGGCGTAACATCACGATCTCGGGCCACACCGAGATGGTGCGGCCGACATTCCTGCTCATCTTCTGCATCGCGCCGTTCTTCGTGAGCGTGCTCATGATCGAGCTGCTGCGCCACGTGGTCCAGGCGCGCCGCATGACCTCGGTGGCGATCTGGAAAGTGGCCATGTGGATGCGCCGCAAGCCCTGCTTCCCATTGCTCGGCGTCTCGCGTCTCTCCTGGGGTGAGTGGATCTTCGGCGTCGTGTTCGTCATCGGCGGCAACGCGCTCTGCTTCTACTACGAGTGGGACCGCCGCATCGTGAATGCCAAGGCGGCCGTCAAGGCCGGCACGGGCAAGCTCGACACCACCAAGTACTACAACATCATCGGCATCAGCTCGGCCTACCTCTGCATCTATAACATGGCGTTCCTGCTGCTGCCGGTCACGCGCAACTGCGCGTGGATGGAGTTCTTCAACATCTCGTACGCGAACGGTGTCAAGCTGCACCGCTGGGTCGGCTACGCCACGGTCATCACGGGCGTCGTGCACACGGGTGGCTACTGGGGCAAGTGGATTCGCGACGGCACGTTCACCAAGAACCAGACGCCATGCATCCACTGCGACCTGGGCGACGACACCACGGGCTACTACGCGTGGTTCAACTTCTTCGGTTTGCTCTCGGTGCTCGCGCTCGTGATGATGATCCCCACGTCGCTGCCGATCGTGCGCCGCAAGATGTACGAGTGGTTCTACATTTCACACTGGGTGCTCTTCATGATCTCGATCTTCTTCGCGATCCTACACTGGGCGCAGATCATCTGGTGGATCCTCCCGGCGGGACTGCTCTTCTTCATCAGCCGCGCGGCGTCGAGCTGGAACGGCATGACGCCCGTCGCGGTGCAGAGCTTCTCGGTCGTGGGCAGCGAAGCCACTGACGCGAACGGCGAAATTGTCAAGGTGGTCTTGAAGCGCGCGGCGCCGGGTTCATCGCCTGTGTCGAAGTCGTACGACTACAAAGTCGGTAACTTTGTGTACCTTAATGTGCCGCAGATCTCGAAGCTCGAGTGGCACGCACTCACGATCGCGTCATCTCCAAAGACGAGCCCAACGGACTTGACGCTGTTGATCAAGCCGCTCGGAGACTGGTCGCGACAGCTGGTGCAGTATGCCAAGGACTGCAAAGCGCAGGGTGTAGCGCCGCTGGTGTATATGGATGGCTTCTACGGTGCGTCTCTGGAGATGTACGAGGAGTACCCGACGCTATGCCTCGTGGGCGGCGGCATTGGCGTCACTCCACTGCTCGCCATTTTGGAAGACTTAGCTGCGAAGGTCAGCCGCGACGGAAAATGGTCACAGCGCGTAGTGTTCATCCTGTCGTTCCGTGAGCTGACGCTGCTCGAAGTGATCGTGCCGGTCCTGGCGAGGCTGCGCGAGTTGGACCCACTTGAGCAACACTTCCAGACTCACCTGTACACGACGCTCACCCCCGCAGATGTTGCGTTGGAAGAGAAGTTGACCCCACAAGATAAAGACCCGCGTGGAAGCATCAAGGCTGCATCGAAGACTCCAAACAATACCCCCGCGCCTCGTGCGTTCTACGAGCCCTTGCGCTCGAACGCGGCACTTCGAGTCGTTCTGCTCGTGGCACTGTTCGTTGTGTCCATCTTTGCGGTCGCTGCAGCTCGCTGGGGCAACGGCGCGATCCAGGGCGACAACTACCCGTACCTCTGGCCGCTCGAGCGCGCGTTCGAGCTCGCGGTGTTCTGCGCGACGATCGTTCTGGTGTACGCCGCCATTTGGTACGAGTTCGTGTCGTTCCGCCGCTCGCATGCTCCTAGTAGCAGCAACAGAGACGACGATGCCTTCGCAATCCAGCAACAGTTCAACATCGAAAGCTCTGCTGCATTCGCCGACGTCCCCTCAATGCGCGACCTCATGGGCCACTTCAACGTAGCGACAGGCGAGCGACCAGACCTGCGATCTCTCCTGCAGGAGACTCTGGCAACTCACGAGTCCGGCGCGCGCCAGAGCGCCGTGCTACCAGTCGTGGGCGTGATGGTGTCCGGCCCCGAGGGCCTCAAGATGGCCATGAACCAAGCCATCGCGGACTTAGGGAGCAGCAAGTTCGACGTTCACGAGGAGGAGTTCGAGCTGTAAGTAGCTGCGCGCAATACAGATAGATCAACGAGAAAGAAGCGCGCAATCGAGGGGATTAGAGTATGAACTATTTTGTGAAAGTAGTAAGATGAATGAACCTTTCTGATTCGCCGAAGCGTCCCTGCATTATGAGCGCTTCAACATGGAAGCTCAGCACGAAATCCTCCTCTCATGCTTTTATCTTCTCTTCTTCATCCTTCTCCCTCCCCCTCCTTCACTTCAAAGTCGTAAGCGCAAAGACAACAACATGATAAGGTGAACGGGACGAAAGCCAAGCGCGCTGAACATGCACCAGATCAAGATCCTTGCGTGCAACCGCAATGGCAACCACAGGCGCAACAATCTCTGCGCGCAAACTCTATTCAAAAACTACCACATCTCCTGCATACAAGAATCATCATTTCCA
Organism: Globisporangium cylindrosporum; assembly: GCA_038050675.1. Taxonomy (NCBI): domain Eukaryota; phylum Oomycota; class Peronosporomycetes; order Pythiales; family Pythiaceae; genus Globisporangium; species Globisporangium cylindrosporum. The sequence goes on from JALBZD010000997.1 coordinate 12,223, forward strand.
AAC
>JALBZD010000998.1:0-12177 GCA_038050675.1 Globisporangium cylindrosporum
CATCCACGTCATCCAGCTGCGATACCCAAAGCAACAGTCGCTCTGGAGCAGCGACTGATACCAACCCAAATAGTGGCAATGGGCTAGCCACTATTTCTACAATCTGCGCCGGCGCAGTGCCGACCTGTGGTGGAATGCAGGTTGCGTCGATACACATCGACGTGGACACACGTGGACTTCTGGTAAAGTCCATTCTGAATGTGGGAGGGACTGTGTCAATTTGCCCCGCAACAAGTGCGAGACCGACCACCCTGCGACACCCGAAGTGGATGTCGCAGCTCAAGCTGTCGACACTCGCGCTCTTTGCACAAGCGATCAACAAACATTTTAGCGTCCGCACTGTAAAGGCGGGTAAAGTCGTTCCAAGATGGAAGGATTCCGTCATTATATTCATCGTTCTTGGCTTTAGAAGAACGCCACTCGAAGAACAAGTTCATGTAGAACTCGACGCGATCGTCGGCGCTAAGTTGAGTGAGCGCACGTACTCATCATTCCCCTGTATGAAAGAAAGGCAGAGGATGATCCTCAGTCTTGCGACCCCAATACTTCGGATTGAGACACCACTGGGCAAGTACGCCCAGGTATGCAAACTTGACGCTGGCGCTCGCATAACACGAGCGCGAGGAACGCGACCTTGTGACAGTCGATTTCGTGGAAGCGACTGAAGAATGCGTCGCATGCTCGGTCTTCACGCGCTTTACATTCAACGACGACTGACTGTCGTCGCTGCAATCGCTGCCGAAATTATCATTCGCCTTGCACGCCGAGCGACCTGGGCTGTACGAAGCGGAGCCGCCATCACTGTCATCTTCACGACGACGTGCAGGCTTGCCCGCCGTTGCACGCGCTGTTCTGAGGTATTGGACTCAGCGCTATCACCGGCGCTGGTGTTGCCAGCTGCCATGCCGACGCGGGTACTTATACCATGACGTCATAGTGCCCTTGAAGCTTATTTGTCGTAAATAGTAGTTTCTAGCCAATCAAGTAGCTCAATTAGGACACGTTACTAATTAGGAGCACATAAAGTAGCTTTTAAGGTTTATTCCTTCAGCTCGAGCGTACCGAGGACCGAGCCAAATATTACTATGAATTTCACCACAGATTCCACATATAGTTTTAGTATCAAGTCTCGGGACAGGTCCGAGGCTTCGATACATTTACAGTAGTATTCCACACCCGAGATTGGCTATGGTGTATCGCTTCCTCGAAGCCGCACTTGTGTATGCCGTGTAGGCGCTGGGCCGTTACTCCTGGTACCATTTTGTGATCCTCCCAACAGCCGACTGGTTGCTGAATCTCTGACCAAAGTCCTCAACTTGCGCCAAGGCGTCGGACATCCAGGCGTACTCGCAAAGAGCAGGAGACCTCGTCAGCAGCCACGTTGTTGATTCGATTGACATGGCGGCTCAAGTCGCCGTGTACATGAAAGAACTAAGTGACGATCCGATCGAACGTACCTTACTCGGGAACACCCGAAAACGCTCGATATTGCGATCCCCGGAGCATCCAGGAGAAATTCAGTATGGAACAAGCACGTTTTCATACTGGTCGATCAAAAGGAAAACGTCCTTCTGTCAGCAGGTCCAACAAGGGTGGACCTGAACCGACAATCGTTAGCAGATCCGTTCTGCTGATGCAAAAACAAAGTGAACCAGCAGAAGTAGGGCGCCGTACTGGTGCTGCGATCTCGTATGCCGACATCATGTGAGCTTCGCAGCTCCCGATGCGAACGGTCGCTCCCACCATCATCAGAACAACCGTTCTCACTGTCATCGACAGAGTGATAGGAAGGGCCTCATCGCTCTGAGTCCACGCTCGCAGGGTACTGTAAATGCCTTACGTGCGCTGGTTGACACTGGCGCGTCGAGCGACTTTGTGCGTAGACAGAGTTTGCCCAAGCTCCAGTACGAGGAACTCGACGTTCCTCGAACACAGTTGTCGGTCAGACTGGCCACAAGGACAACTGCGAAAGTGTTGAAAGACGTGGTCAGCGTCCGCTCCCACTACGAATCAAAACGATGTCGTTCAGACTTCATTATGGACCTGGGTGACTGATATGATGTCATCCTGGGCATCCCTTGGATGCAAAACTACAAGCTGACGATCGGCTGGGAGAACGCCGATCGATTGGGCATTGCTGAGCGCGTTGAAGAACGGTACGCGCAATCAAAACTGCCATATCGAGAAGGATACTCGCGTGCGTGGCGAAAGTCATCACAAACGAAGGCGCGCGGGCGGCAAACACTGCCATGAAGAGAACCACAGTGTGGGCAATAATGATCGCCACACTCAAGACCTCGCGCGCAGTGACGGCTGGGCCGTGTCACGAACAACACGGGCGATAAAGCCCACCGTGTTGGTGAATATCCAAGATCCTCAAGTCAGAAGCGCTCTTCTGACTGCAAGCTAAGTGAAGACTGTCTGGCTGATGAATCAGCCGACACGAAGACAAAGACGCACAGCAAAGGTGCTGTGCGCAAGAGGAAGACGCTCGGCAGAAGACATGATCTTCCCCGTAATCGTCAGAAGCTTTTTGACGAGGTGCAAGATACTCTTTTACAAGGATCTCAAGGAATACAATGTATTCCCTGACCGTGTCCCCAGCGAACTGCCTGTGGACAAAGGAGTTCAGCACGAGATTGATCTCGTGCCGGGCACGAAGTACTGCGTGGTGCGGCAGTGACCAAGTCGAAGCGATCGCCGCGTTCTTCGCCGATTTGTGCAAAGCTGGACATGTGCGTGAGTCGACCTCGCCACACTCGAGCCCAACCTTCAGTGTGAAAAAAGTCACAGGGGGTTGGTGCATTATCCACGCGCTCAATTAGTTGAACGCGGCAACAGTACCAGCTCAGACGCCGATACCGAGGAAGGATGTCATCACTATCTTCAGTACTATTGATCTGATGGATGGATTCTAATCCTGCTTGGTGCGCGACTTTGCACCGAGTTGCTTTGACAACGTTTACATCCACACCACACTGTGGATGGCACGACCGACGTCAAGATGTATCGGGTGCATCTCCGACGATTAGTTGTGTTCACGCGCAAGCACAAGCTCTATGCAAATCTGATGAAATGTATCTTTGGGGCAGACGAGATCCCCATTCTCGGTTGCTTGGTTGGCAAGAATGGTGGGCGTCCAGAAAAGATCAGGGCGATCCTTGAGTGGTCAACGCATCTCAACGTGAAGATCTTTGCAAGTTCTTGGAACGTGATAGCAGACGCGCGATCACGACAACCGAATTACGATCCGAAAGGTGCCTTTTGCTGGCCACACCAGTACAAATGTGCGCGAGCGCGTGCGTACTTGCGAGACCTGTCAGCGAGCGAAGCTGTCGCCGTCATCTCAAGCGCCATTGCAGTCGCTACAAGTAGCGACTAAGTGCTGGAAGTCCATCTCAATGGACTTTGTCTTCGAGCTTTCATCCGAAGTATTTGGAAGACAGGTACTATGGTCGTTGTTGTTCGTTTTAGGAAGATGGTCTATCTTACTGTGGTATCTACCAACATTATGACTCCTCAAACAGCTCCTATTTTTGTTGATATAGCATTCCGCTTGCACGGAATGCCGGAAGAGATAATCTTGGATCGAGATTCGAGGTTCACAGCACGATTCTAGACGGAAATGTTCGCGCTGCTTGGCACGAGGTTGAACATGTCAACTTCGGATCACCCAGAGACAGACGGGCAAACCGAGCGCGTGAATCGCGTGTTCAACGACATCATGCGCTGTTATGCGCATGTGCTCAGTGGAGCGATTGTCTTCCACTGACGGAGTTTGCGATCAACAACGCAGTGCACACCTCCACGGGGCTCGCACCGTTCATCGCGAATGCTAAGGGACATCCACGTCATCCAGCTGCGATACCCAAAGCAACAGTCGCTCTGGAGCAGCGACTGATACCAACCCAAATAGTGGCAATGGGCTAGCCACTATTTCTACAATCTGCGCCGGCGCAGTGCCGACCTGCGGTGGAATGCAGGTTCCGTCGATACACATCGACGTGGACACACGTGGACTTCTAGTAAAGTCCATTCTGAATGTGGGAGGAGCTGTGTCAATTTGCCCCGCAACAAGCGCGAGACTGACCACCCTGCGACACCCGAAATGGATGTCGCAGCTCAAGCTGTCGACACAAACGAAGTCACAAAAGTTGGCGGCTTTCTACAACAGCGGCAAGCCGCTGTACGTTATGTGCGAGATACAAATGCTAAAGCAGTTTATATGCAAAAGAAGAAGGCAGATGTTGAAGGGAGGAAGAACTTTGATGGACTCAAGATTGATGAATTGGTGTTGATGTCAACTAGCGACATACCGAAACATGCAATCACCAACTTTGTAACCGCGAAGTTGCTACCAAAGTTTGTTGATCCGTTCACGGTCCAATGCAAGCAACGAAATGTGTACACTCTGGAGTGCGATGAAGCTTCACCCTACGTTCTACGTAGGGCGTTTGAAAAAGTACCACCCAGGGGATACTGACTCTGCCTACCGCGCTCGATCCTAACATAACGGAGGTCTGCCAGCAGACCCCGACGATCGCGCTCGAGAGCATCGAAGCAATTCGCGAGGCTATAGTACATGTCTCGCAGCTCCCGGAGTTGCGTTTGGGTATCGTAAGAGTCCAAACGGCTCGGTGCAGCAATAGAAAGCTGCATCGCCCCTGCGTTCACCCCGCCACCGCTGAATGACTTAGCGCGAGATAGGCGCTGAGTTGTCTACGGGTTGATCGACCGCTGTACGAACGGTGATCGCAGTCTTGAGCTCGAAGATCCTCACTATCGAGTTCGTTGGAGAGAATACTTTCTCTCGTCCTCAACATGGGAACTGCGCTCTCAACTGGTTGAGGATGTTCTGGACCAATCCTTGTGTCCTTTGCCTCCGCAATGCACGCTGAAGGTGGCATGTACCACACCAGATCTGGGGTCAGATCCACCTTCATGTAATGGCTAGTTTAGCCCATTACACACAGCACATGGGTACTTTCTCAGCTTGTCGATGATCCTTCATGATTGCCATCAAGTAATCGGCGAAGTGCACTATCTTCTTCCGACCACCTGTGTATAACTGCTGTCTACACGGCTTAGCAAAGTCGCGAATCACTACTTCGTCGCCAGCCATTGGCGAAGCGCCCAGTGCGGGATGCTGAAGTGCTTCAACATCTCTCGCTGGCTTCTGTTGTGGAGGGCGTCGACGCTAACCCACAGCGTTGATGAGAGTCGGTGATGCGCTTTTGAGTCATGGTTTGCGTGGAGAGGAAAATAAAAAGTGATTTTGGCAAGAACCGCTGAATCTGGTTTTCATGCAAGACTCAGGGATTGGGTGTTGAAAATTCCTTCACCTTTTGACATTTTTCCCTTTGGTGCTAATCTCACAAAAAACCTGCAGTTGTTTCAAAAATTCAGTTTTTTTGTGAGACAGTAAATGTATGTGGTATACGCCATACATCTCGAATCTTGGACAGTGACGTGTCATTACGCGCACTTACGTAGGCTATCCGTACTTAACGTGATGCCTGCCAAAGTCCCCTTCACTGAAGGTTCAGTCAATCCGAGTTCACATTGGAAACTGGCAAAAAAGATGGCGTCGCCGAATGTGCCGTGGCTCTCCAAGCTGCGCCGCATGGACGCGTACCCCAAGACCATTGAGGAGTTCAAAGTGCGCACGATGCAGGGCGGCGTCTGTACGTACTAATCCCTGTGCGCATGCGTCTTTCTGCGTGTGGCCGTATGTGTAAGAGTAGTCCAAACGTCTGACACCTCTCTCTATTGTGATGTATTATACAGTCTCGCTGCTGGCGTTCCTCTTCATCTCGGTGCTGCTGTTCTCGGAAGTGCGCTACTATTTTGCAGTGGTGAGTGGGCGGATCTGTGTGCGCGCGCGTTCTAGCTGCTGCGTGTTGCGTCGTGTGACAAGAGAAGCGATTGCGCTCACCCCCTCGTTCTATCTGCTTATGTGCTTTGTGTTTGCCATTAGGACACGGTGGACAAGATGATGGTCGATGGCGGTCGCAACCACCTCGTGCCGATCAACTTCAACATCGAGTTCCCTCGGTGCGTCATTCGCTTTGTAGTGCCATTAGATAAAGTGTGTGGTGACTGAGCATGTTGTGTTTTGTGTGATGACTCTCGTTCGTCGTTTCATCAGGATGCCGTGCGCTGTCGTGGCGGTGGAGACGTCGGACATGTCGGGCGCGATTCAGATCGACATCGTCCACAACATTGAAAAGATTGCGATCGACTTCAACGGCCAGGTGCTCAAGGAGTCCGTCAACGAAAGGGTACGTGCACATGCAGTTATGCTTCATGATTTCTATTGCAAGAATGCATTGAAATAGCGCATTTGTTTCTAATTGTGTGGCTCAAATCGTATTTGTACATCGTATAGATGGGCGGAGCGTTGACGAACCACACCGATCTACACGATGAAAGCGACAAGTGGGTACACGTGGGACCCAAGATACCGTGGCGTGTCCACAAGCTATGGATGTTAATTGGTGTGTGCTGGCGATTTGTTTCTTGTAGACCTGCGTGCGGGAGCTGCTACGGAGCTGGCGTCGAAAGACAGGTACCGAAAGGCTTCCAAGTCGTTATATGTCGGTGGGAAAAGTTTACTCACTTTTATCCATTGTCCTCTCTCTCACTCTCTATCTGTAGTGCTGCAACACGTGTGACGAAGTGAAAGCGGCGCACGAAAGGAGAAACTGGCAGATGCCGAGCCTCCACACGATTGCTCAAGTACGTTTCGTGATGTGACGTCTACTGATGTGTACATGAAATTGTCTCCTTCTGTCAACACTTTGCTCATTTGCAAACTTTGATTGTTTTTGTTTTTTTGATGCAGTGTCAAGAAGCTGAGGTGGAGAAGATTCTGCGCGGTGACGTGAAGGAAGGATGCCGCATCAAGGGCTCGCTCCTTGTGTCCAAGGCAAGTTCTCTTCTGGCATTGTGTTGTGATCATTCTGCTCAAAATTCCAATATATGTGTGTGTGTGGGACTTGCAAACTTGGTAGGTGGCTGGCAAGATCTACTTCGCTCCATCCAAGTACTTTCGCAACGGCTACTTGTCAGCACGTGACCTCGTGGACGCGACGTTTAAGGTCTTTGACACGTCGCACACAATCCACTCGCTGTCGTTTGGCGAGCTCTTTCCGGTGCGAAACTAGCTTTGCAACCTCCACAATTTGCTTTCCAATCTAAAATACTGACATCTTGCTGTTTGGTCGTTTGTATATCGCAGGATATGAAGAACCCGCTTGATCGCCGGCAGAAACTGCTTCACGACGATGCACGCGGGTCGTTCCAGTACTTTCTCAAGGTGAGATTTACTTCTTCAAAATAAATCTCTGAAATGACAATAGCTAACGAGTAGGCATCAACCGACATTGTTTGTCTTGGCAGGTCGTACCAACCGAGTACGACTTCCTCTCGGGCAAGAACATTGTGACCAACCAGTTTTCAGCGACCGAGCACTTTCGTCAACTCACGCCGACCAGCGAGAAGGGGCTTCCGAGTACGTGAACTGGATATATGCCGCATTTTGATCAAACCACTATCATACCAGTGCTAACCACGAATTTCTTCTATTTTATAGTGGTATCGTTCGCGTACACGTTCTCGCCGATCATGTTCCGCATCGAAGAGTACCGCAAGGGTTTGCTGCAGTTTCTGACGAGCGTCTGCGCCATCGTTGGAGGTGTTTTCACGGTAGGCGAATGCGAAACAATTATCTTTGTTCTCAGTTGCAGTGACCGTGCCGTGGATTTGAACTAATTTTTGTGTGGATGCTTCTCGTATTGTGCCATGTGTGAGTAGATCATGGGCATCATGGACTCTCTGGCGTTCGCAGCGCTCAACAAGGCATCCAACACGCCACTGTCCATGTAGAGAGTACCATTTTCGAGAGAGAGAGTCAGGGAAAGATGATCCTTAATGGACGAAGGTGTTCTATTTTTGACTAACTTTTGACTCTTTTTGTGTAAATCACTAGCCAAAGCCTTTTATAGATAGCTCATGGATATTTGTCAGTGGGAGTTTCGATGCTCCTCATGTTCTTTCTGCTCTCTCCGCTGTTTGTTTTGATTCATTATCAAGCAGTTGCATCAAGGACGAGGCAATGGCTTTGCTGCTGGTCGCTGGTCATGGCCGCCTCGAAGCAGATCTTCAACGACCTGAACCTAGTCATCCGTCTAAACCAGCACATTGAAGACATCACGAACAGCGATGAGGCTGCGGCGTCGCTTCTGAACAAGCAGACGTCGTTCAAAGTGCTTGCGGAGCTTGACGCGATCCGGAATCCCGACCCTCGCGAAGACGCACAGTTCGAGCATCAACGCCCGGGTTTCCGCGAAGAAGAGGAACATGGAGGACCTCCCTCACAGCTGCCCTTCCACCTCCAGGGCGACCAGGAGTTCAACAAGGCGAGTGCAATTGCCGAGCGACGAGCATTGCGGCGTTCCGATCCGATCCGAAACAAGGTGTTATTTCTCTGGGACGTTGCGAGGGGGAAGAAGAAAGCTGAGGCCTCGCGCACTGCGAGCATCGACAAGCTCATGGCCCAAACCCAGGCCGCCAGTGCAAATGCTGCAAAAAATGTGAATGCAATTGAAGAGAAGGACTACATGGACATGATGCTGCTGATCTTCAAAGTGCTTCGCGACGACTTCGTGCTGGACCTAGCAAAACTCCAGGTGCACTGTGACTGGGAGGTCGACAGCCACCACGGAACCTCGCTGAGCTTTGACCAGTTCTTCTCCGCTGTGTTTGAGCTCGTGGACCTCTGGACGTGCGACATCATGGAAGCCACGTACGTGCGTTTTCTGGAGCTGCTCGCGCGTCGCATCACGCTGCGCATCGTGATCTTTCTGGACGATATGAAGCTCAAACTCGCACTCTCAGACAACTTCGACGATGCTGTGGTGGTCAAGGCGATCCCGCTGAGTACGATCCAAAAGTTCACGTCGGTCGCCAAAGTCGTCGAGAAGAACGGCGTGCGCACTGTCGGAGATCTTGCGAACGCAGACCCACAGATGGTTGAGAAGGAACGCCTAGCGTACGTGGAGAAAAACAATTTCTCGAAAGAAAAGATCGGAGCCAAGCTGCAGCACCTGCTCGACACTTTCCAGGGGCTCTCCGATCAGTTTGAAGCGAATAGCTATCGGCATCATCATCAGTACAGTCTCGAGAACATGAAGCTTGTCCGGCACAATGTTGTGGATTCGAGTAAAGCAGGTGGGAGTTCTGATAACAGAGAGAGGCAAACTTCCGTAGATGATGGTGATGGTGGCGCAATGCCGTATAGACAGAACTCAAATGCAGTAGGCAGCCCAAGCACCACCAATATGCATGGAATTGGCTCCCAGCCATTGGGTTTGAGCCCAAGCGACTCTGGCTGTGAATCATCGAGAGGTCTAATACGCAACACCACTCGACGGATGAGCATCCACGACCTGAGCCAAGCCGAGTCTGGGATCATCAACTCCTTGCGCTCAGCGTTCATCATCGAAAAGCGCATCTCGATCAATCGCAAGCACGACGTCGACTCTGTGCGTGAAGAACTCGAGAAATTTGGTGTCGATCCGACTCTGTTGTCGGATCCTGAGGCGATGGAGAAGTACGGTGGTTTGTACGAAATGTTCGTTCTGCGTGACGGTGAGAGCATCAAGACGCTCGCGCGGACCATGTTGGCGCAGATCAAGCTTGAGCTCCAAGCTCACGGAATCACCGTGGATGACGAAGATGCCGAGTCCCATTACGACGGTCTCTACGGCTCGGTGATCGCGAGCAGCGGCGAAGCGATAGTCAAGAACGCGCAGAACTGGGTGGACGACACTGTCAAGACCCAAAGCGTGGCGTCCTATATCAAAGCCGATTACCACGAGCTCAAGTCGCTCGAACAGGTGACGCTGATCGGTTCACAAACCGGCGACGAAGAGTTTGTGTCGTTACTGTCAAATGACGAGGAAGAAGAGGAAGAACAACACGCATCTATTGCCCCAATCGAAGACGGAAAGCCGAAGAACGGGTCGCCGATTCAGCGAAAGCCGAGCCAAATGAGGATTAAGCAGATGGTGCCTCCACCGATTCAGACCACCAATGCTCACAATTCCACAGAGCGAGACTACCATGAGAAGCGTAAGCACAAGACAGAGCGACCTGCAGCGATGCCACCTACTCTACCTGCTTCACCTTTATCCCCTCGGCGGCGAAGTGGACCACGCGCGGATCCAAAAGCGAGCGATTCTCCTGCCGGCGAGAAAAAGAGAAAGAAAAGCGAGGATCGTGATGATGTTCACGCCAAGCACCAGACGCATGCTCCAGCTAAGTCTCCTCCAGAAGAGCGGCGGAAGTGTCGCGATATTGCAGAGCCAACAGCTGTTGAGGAGCAGATTTCAGCGCAAAACGTTGCTGAAGAGTCGACAACACTCCTGAGCGGGCAGATCTCGATGGGGGACGAGTATTCAGGTGACAACAATGAGCCAAACGCTGGAATCCCGATGGTACCAGTGGACGTGCGCTCATCGATAGAAGAAGATAGTGTCTTACGGAGGCGACCCTCCGTTTCGTTGAGAACGCTAAAGTCCAAGTCGAACCTGACGGCGGACGCTTCTCTCAATGATCTGCAAGGTAGTGACACGATGAACAACGACTTGAACCGAGAAGCGCAGGGTGTTGAGTTTGGTTACGATGATGAACCTCCGCCGATAGCTGAGCCTGAACCAATCCAGCAGGAAATGTGAGTTCGCACTCTTTGCTCAAATGTGTTGAGATTGATGCGGCGCCACTAAAGTCTAATCCTGACTTTCTCAATGCATTTACGCTACTTGTGATGGTCTAGAGTCGCGGAGTTGGTTCCAAAGATCCCGAAAATCGTCATAGGAACTGGCACAGACGGCGCAAACATTCCCGTGGCAGCGAGATACATCCAACTTCTGGGTTTGGGCACGGTGCTCACAGCGATCGACGAAGATAGACTCTACCAGCTGATCCGGTCCGACGAAGGCAACGATGTCGATCTGGTGAGTACCAGCTGCATCGCAAATGTTATTCTGAGTTTTTAATGATGTCCAATGCGATTGATATGATTGTCAGATCTGCTTTGACATTGGGAGTCAACTAGACACCGCGGTCGAGAAACTCACGAGGCTACAACATGTCGTCGGCAAGCGCGTGATTGTACTCGGAGGTGACATGAAGGACCCAGAGAGAACCAAATCTGTCGCAGCCGAGTGCCTAGCACTTGGAGCAATCTACTTTGCGACCCTACCCATCAACTTTCCCGAGTTGCGCACCGAGATCCTCGCGTTCTTTGAGGACTCAGAGCAGCCGTTTATCATGCGCCAGCGCAAGTCTGCGGCAGGCGGTGGTGCCGTTGCCGCGTTCAAGATGGCGAGTCGGTCAATTGGCGCCGCGAGTCTCTTTGGGGTACACGACGTGTCCAGCCGCAAACTGTCTACGCCACCGTCGTACGCGAACATCGCCAAGTCGCCCAAGCGTAAACCTACGAACCCAGGTTTTCTGCCTCTCCATCCTTCTTCTCCAAGCGGCGCCCCAAGCCACCCACATGCGCCTGCTCATTTCCCATCGCTCGTGAAGGACATGACGAGTCTGATCCACCTCAAGGCGCTCGACGATATTCGCTCTTCCGAAATTACGTCCGCGCTCGTGCCGACGTCGCCGCGGTCGCTCAAGTCGTACAAGAAATCGTCTCCTCGCCTCTCAGTCGCGCTCAAGAAGATGATGCGCTAGGCAGCTTCGGTGGTCAAGTTTTGTAATAGCTGGTCAAGTCAGTCATGTTCGAGTGATCGACCCAGACCAACGCCACACTGGATCTGATCCATGCCGAGGACTCGGATAAGTAACTTCAACACAACGATGTGAGTGAACCTGGTCAATCGACAAGGAATAGCACGTGCTACTGGACCTCGGGCTTTGCACTGGTGCTCTTCACTCGTAGTCTCAACACAACGGTGATGATTCACTTTGATTGACACTGCGTTCGAGAGCGAATATTTGTGAGTCATGAGTCATGTCTATCAATAAACTCCACGTCTGCTGAACCAACGAAGATCGATCGTGTGCCTGCTCTTCAAAAAAGGCGACCGCAGTGACCCAGCGAACTACCGTCCGATCAGTCTCATCCCGGTCGACCTCAAGATCTACGCGCGCGTGCTCACA
>JALBZD010000999.1:0-12170 GCA_038050675.1 Globisporangium cylindrosporum
AAGCGCACGCGCGAGTTCTCCTCCTCCGAGTACCCATTGAAGCGATACAGCAAGTTCTTCAAGTGGCAGCTCTTGAAGTGTGTCACAAAATACCTGCCACCATCATACATATAATCAGCCAAATCACACAAACACAGACACACTTCGTTAGCACTCGCTGATAGCAAATACAACACATTCCAGGCGATCTGCCTAGCGCGCGTTGACCACAAAGACAGACAAAGACGCACTATGATAAAAACACTACAAGTTACGCACATACCTTGGGTGGCGCAGGAAGTCGAAGAAGAAGTTCTCGTTGCACTCCTCGCAGCGGATGAAGTTGGCTTTCACCAGCTCAAAGTGCTCCTCCATGCGCAGATAGCGCCACGGCATGATCAATCGATCGCCAGTCAGATGGAGCGTATGTGTCTGTGTTTGTGTGAGCGAGAGAGCGTATGTGTAAAAAAGTGCTGTGTCTCGTAGAGGACGAGCGTCGGGCAGAGAGAATGCTTCCGCGGCGGCAATGGACGGAGCTGTCGCGCGAGTGAGTGTGTCTCTCTGTCTCGCTGCTTCGTCGTTGCCTGACAGAATGCGAGCGGTCAGTCATAAAAGCGACGCAGGCGAATGTGAATGAATGAATGTCGAGGCCAAAAGGAAACCTCTAAAACTAGATACAGTCACTCTCGCTTGGAGTCGTGGTGCTCTCAGAAGCATCCAGAAATCAACTGTACAAAATTATGTCCTGTTATTATAAATACTTCTATCCTCTATCGTTAATCAAGGGGAATGGTGCACAATTCGTCGATTCGATCATCATCGCCACTTGGTCCTGTGTGATGATGATGGTGATGACTATGGAGGATGCTGTTGCTGCTGCGCGCGTGGAGCGAAGTCGGCGGCAGTTTCCGCGTGTCAGAGCGCAGCAGCGCGTGCTCCAGCACCGTGTACGCCTCTCTCTGGATCAGCTGCGTGCCCTGCAGCCGCTGGATGAGCTCCAGTTCGGTCTGCTCCATCTTCTCGACGCGCCGCTGTTGCTCGCGGACCTTGCGCTCTTCGTCGATTACTTTCTTCATGAGCCGCAGTGCGACGCCCTGGTCCTGCGCGTGGCGCTCGTTCTGCTTCTTGCGCTTGAGCGCATCCTCCTGACGCCGGACGCTCTCACGTTTCTCCTTCGCGCGCCCGACCTCCGCCATCTGCAGCCGCTCGCGCTCCGCCTTGAGCCTTCGACTCTCGCTCTTCACGAGCTCCACGTCCTGGTACTTCTTCGAGATGACCTGGATCGCCGCGTGTTTCTTCTTGACTACTGACTCCTTCTTCAGGAAGTGCTGCTTCTTTTGCACCGAGCGCGTCTCCTGCTCGCGCTGCAGCACCTGCAGACTCTTCTCCTCCTGTTTCTTCAAATTCGCCTCGCGGATCTGCAGGATCTCCTGCGCGCGGTCTTTTGTCTGTACGATCTTCTTCCACGCCTTGGACTCCTCTTGCTACGTCGCACATTTACATTCACAAATTCTATTAGAATTAGTTAGCTCAGTTTGCTCTATGGCTCAGGACTCGAACGCACCTGAAGAAGCAGAATGCGGTTTTGGAGCAGCTTGAGGTCGCACTCGGCCTGCTTCCGCTTCGACTGTTTGGTGGCACCAGCATCTTAGTCATCAGCATAGTATTACGAGGCTATAATACAGGAACCATTCAGATATCGTACCTCGAGGAGTCTGCTGCGTACGATGGGGATGCTAGCAGCAGATCGCGTGCGCTTCGCCTTCTTGAGAATATTGCTGTTTCTGTTGCTATTGCTACCCTTCGTGGAGCTGGCATTCAGCTTGCGCCAGATGCTGCGCACAGCCTCTTTCGGCACGTACTCTTCACGGATCTCACTGAGCAAATGCACGAGCGACAGCGCATTGGACTCGCGCGGGAGAAGCACGAGCTCCGCCTTGAGCCCATCCACAGAGATCCTATTCACACATAAGCAAACAAAAAACACAACTGAGCACAAACGTAGATCGCATGTTTTCGTATGCCTGTACTTACTCGTCGCCGCTCGCGGGTGCCATCTTGGACAGAATCGCCATGACCGACTCAGTGAAGACCGTGGCTTTGGTGCTGAGGCCGCTGCTGTTGCCACAGCCGCCACCGCGCTCGTCGTCGTCGCTCAGCAGATGCACCAGCTCGCGCGCGTCCATCTCCTCCTCTTCTTCCTCCTCATTCTCCGCTGCTGCGTGTTGTCGAAGATGCTGCGCCAACGGCGTCATATTCCCACTCGCTCTCCCTCTTCCAAGCTCCTGCTAATATATAATATAGGTGTCGCCATGTATTCTGATGCTGCCATTGATTGATCGATACTCAGGCTTCATCGTCCGAATTGGTGAGCCAGCTTCTTGAAAAGGCGTGACAGACAACCACGGCGGCTATTTTTAGCCTCTGAAGATTTAGATGATTGGTAGATACCAATACATTTCCATTTCATGCACCTTTTTAATTGATGAATAAACACTTAAATACACATTTTTCAGCCAATAGAATGCGTTTGGAGCTACTGGTCATGAACAGGTACGTGCAACGGGTTTGACTGGTTGCACCACAAAGCAAAAAGCAAAAAGCAACTTGAGTAGGGAAGATGGCGCCGCGTAAAGGAGGCGGAGGCGGCTCGGGCGGCAAGAAGAAGGGCGCAAAGAAGCGCAAGAGCAACGTCTGGGACGATTACACTGCGCCTGCGAAGGGTACTGGCCGCGGTGGCAACGATGACGATGACGCGCAGCCGCAAAAGAAAGCGAAGCGCGAGTCGAAGGAGTCCATGTTCGGCCAGTGGAAGAAGCACAAGCAGCAGTTCAACAACAAGAAGAAGTCATTCTTCAACACTGTGGATCAGAAGAAGCAGGCCCAGCGCGAGCAGTACCTGGCGTTGAAGCAGCGCCAGGCGGACGTGATCTACGAAGGCTCGGAGCGCCAATTGACAAAGAAGCAGAGGAGGATGATGAACACACAGAACATACAAGCCAATGCTGGCGATAGCGAGGACGAAGATGACAGTGATGCCGACAGCGACGAGAGCGATAACGGCGACGAGCTCATGGTCACGAAAAAGAAAAAGCGTAGCTCCGTGTTCGATCAGTTCGTGCAGACGTTCCAGCCGGCGGAGTTCGAGATCGATGAGGAGGAAGAAGAAGATGGCGATGAAGACGACGAGGGTGAGTACGAGGAGGTGCTCGTAAACGAAAACGGCGAGGAGATCGACGAAGACGGCAATGTGATTGAGCGAGACGGTGAAGACGAAGATGGAGAGGCGACTGGCGATGAAGCTGACGCGGAGGAAAGTGCTGACATTGATGAAGATGAGGACGCTGAAGAAGAGCAAGAAGAAGAGGAAGACGGCACCGAACAGCTGGAGCTCGCACAGGACCAGGATCCATACCGTCGCCGCTATCTGTTGACGGACTTTGAAGAGCGCGACGCCAAGAAGCTGGACGAGATGCCAAAGAAGTTCACGACGCTCACGTCTCAGAACGGACAGGGACAGATGATCCACTATGCGTCGCCGTCAGAGTACAACGTCTCGTACCGCAATGGATCTGCAGCTGCTGAAGACAGCGCGTTGACACCAGTGAGCAGCAAGCTGTACGTGCGCTCGCGCCTGCTGAACGCGTGGAAGGCCAAGCAGGTGGATCCCGAGGCGCTCTGGACACCCAAGTCGCTCGAGTACTCGCTCTTCCACCAGTTCTGCGCGTACAAGGACGTGTTCTTCGCAGCGCAGACGTATGAGAGCACTGAGACACTGCGGCGTCTGAGCGCGATGCACGTGTTGAACCACATCATCAAGTCGCGAGACACGGTCGCGAGAAATAACGAGCGATTGCGCAAGCGCCAGGCGAAAGAGAAGAGTACCGAAACTTCTGAAGCTGCTACTACGCCGGCTGTCACAATGCAGGACGAGGACGAAGAAGGCAAGGAGTACCGCGACCAGGGCTTCTGCCGCGCGACCGTGCTAGTGCTGCTGCCACTGCGTAGCTCGGCGCTCGCGTTCGTCAAGCTGCTGCTGGAGCTCCTGCCGGCGAACGTAGACACGTTTCACAACAAGGACCGGTTCTTCAGCGAGTACGGCTCGGCCAAGAACGACGACGATGAGAGCGAGGACGAGACTGCGGATGGCAAGGACGAGGAGGGCATGAAGGAGTGGCAGAAGGTGTTCGCCGAGGGCAACAACGACGACTGTTTCCAGATCGGGCTGTCGCTCTCGCGCAAGGCGCTGCGTTTCTACAGCGCGTACCAGAACGCGGACATCATTCTGGCGTCGCCGCTGGGTCTTCGTCAGCAGCTGGGAGACGAGGTGGTGGACCTGGACACCGCTGCCGGATCTGATGTGCGTCTCTCAACAGATTTCCTCACATCCATCGAGGTGTGCGTCGTGGACTCGGCGAGCCTTATGCTGATGCAGAACGTGGAGCACCTGCGCCACGTGGTGCGCGCGATTAACGTGCAGCCGAAGGAGGCGCCGAACGCGGACTTTGCGCGCATTCGCGAGTGGAACCTGGCGTTCCTCGGCGCGTACTTCCGGCAGACGATCGTGTTCGCGCATAGCGTGGAGCCGGCGCTGAACCACCTGGTGACCAAGTGCTGCAAAAACCAGAGCGGCACGGTCAAGTACGTGCGTGTGTGCGACCCGGCGGACGGGTCGGCGTCCATCTCGCGCGTCGTACCACAGGTCAAGCAGATCTTCCAGCGCATCGACCTGGATTTTGGTCCAAGCTTGAGCGCCGCAGCCGAGGTGGAGATCCGCTTCGAATATTTCAAGAAGCACGTGTTCGAGCCGCTGCTGGACCACCCGAAGAAGCACGTGCTGATCTTCATCCCGTCGTACTTTGACTACGTGCGCGTGCGCAACCTGTTCAACGACTCGATGAACAAGAAGCTCATCCGCAGCGTGCAGTGCTGCGAGTACACGACGAACAAACAGGTCTCTCGCGCGCGCACGTCGTTCTTCCATGGCAAGTCGCACGTGATGCTCTTCACCGAGCGCTTTCACTTCTACCATCAGTACCAGATCCGCGGCGTGCACCAGCTCATCTGGTACGGACTGCCGCAGATGGGTGCGTTCTACCCGGAGATGCTCAACATGCTCGGCGATTTGTCAGCTCCAAATGGCGAAAGCGACGACGTGATGACGATGGAGAGCAAGAGTTCCATCGCGCTCTTCACGCGCCTCGACCTTTTCCGCATGCAGCGCATCGTGGGCCACAAGCGCGCCGAGCGCATGTGCCAGCCTAAGGCTCCCAAGCCCACGTTCCTCTTCTGCTAAATTTGAGTGTGAAGGTGGTGATGTGGTGGCTGGTAGCGTAACAATTACGATAAGATAGACATAGAGTGTTTGAATTGCCTTTGTTACCTGCGACGACCTTCTTCGCGAGCTTTCTGAGCACCAAGTTCTCAACGATGGCGATGCGGTGAACGACACAAAGAAGAAAACAGACACGCGCTCAATGCCGATTGCCGCAGGTGCTGTGGGGTTTTCTCGGTGGCTGTCGAGGGCTACAGTGCGGAGCAGTAGGACCGCATCGTGGTGATTGATTGATCGATGCGTACACGTGAAGTGTTATCTGCGGTAGTTTTCCTTTTTCTTCTATGATGACAGGTATTTTGTGACACACTTCAAGAGCTGCCACTTGAAGAACTTGCTGTATCGCTTCAATGGGTACTCGGAGGAGGAGAACTCGCGCGTGCGCTTCGGTCCACGCCGCAAGAAAGACGCCAACAACTGGTTCGGCCAGCTCAAATCCACCGAGAAGCGCATGGTGCGTGCTTCAAAGTGTTGTTCGAATCTCGTTTTCAGTTGTGTCAGTTGCTGGCACTAACTGCTGCTTTATTATCGCTTGCTTGCAATACACGTGCAGATCTCAATGCAGGACAACAAGTGGAGCGAGATCTCGGAGCGCGAGTGCTGGTCCTGCCGCCTGTGAGTGTGAAGGGTCATTTTGACTGCTTGCTCATTTGTCAGCTCGTACGCTCTCTGTAAGCATGCTTAGCACGGGCTTAACCACTTTGGCTTCGTATTTCGTAGATGCAACGACGGGAAGGCGGATTTGACTCAGGTGTTTGAGCTGAGCGAGCTCGGACGCGGCCAGGCTTTTTTGCACCTGCGCCAAGTGCACGAGCGCGCCTATGAGGAGTTTCTGCACAAGCTCCCCGCAGTGCAGAATGGGGCTTTGGTGAATCTGCGCGGCACAGCTGGCGAACTGATGCTTGGCGCCATGCCTGCGTCGTCTTCCCAGCCCCACCCGCGAGCTCGTGCGACTCAGCAGCACATCGCTGGATTGGTGTCCTCAGATGTCCACGCGCTTGCTCATCCTCACCCAGGATCTGGCACCGAAGCAGGTCGTACGAGTGACGGTGGTGGTGGTATCGCTGGTAGTCTTGGGGAGAACCAAAGCGTACATCATCACACAGGCGCTGGCAACCAGGAAGATAACTCTGCTTGCAGTCTACAGCAGCGCATGGCTGAAGCCGAGCGAAGTCGACTGCGACGTCTCAAGGCGTCATCAGCGGAGCGTCAGGTCGAAGCAATGCGCAGCAAGAAGCGACGGGAGAACCTCACCCCCGTGCAGCGTCAAGCAGATTACGATCGTCGGAAGCGCAAGAAAAAGCGCCAAGAGGAGTCGGAGCGAAGCCGCAAGCGGCGAGAAGAGGCGTCTGAGGAGTCGCGGCAAAAGGAGTTGCTGCGAAGTCGCGAGCGGAGACGCAATGCGACGGAAGACCAGCGGAAACGTGAAGCTGAGCGCAGCAAACGGCGGCGCGAGAACGCGAGCGAAGAACAGCGGCTGAAGGAGCGCGAGCGCTGTCGGAAACGGTACGAGACGAAGAAGAGCCGGAAGGGAGGCAGTCAGTACTCGTCGAACAACAGTTCGGGAAACGCGAGCGACGATGGCAGCCAGAGCTCCATGTCAGCGTCCGACTACCATTACTACCACCATCGCGAGCAGCCCAACAATCATCATCAGCAGCAGCAGCGGCATCTTTACTACCAGAGAGAGCAGCAGCACCAGCAGCACGTGCGCTATGAAGGAGGTCACTCGCACGGCGCAGCGACCAACACGCAAGTACAGCAGCAACCAGCCAGAAGTATGAGCAGTCTCCCGCCAGCCCCGCCTGCAGCAGCAGCATTATCGTCAGGAGTGACTGGGCATATGCGGCAGGTCCCGCCCATTGATTCGATCCGAGTGCCCCCTCCTCCTCCTCCCCCCCAGAGCATGGACGACGTGCGCTCGTCACTTTCCGACTCGTCGGGGTTCCGGCTCTTCTCGCCGTCTCCTTCGGCTTCGACGCTCGCATCGATCAGCGGGGGTAGTGGACGACCGACTGCCACTCCAAACTCATTTCTATCAAGCGGACTTCCAATGTACTCTCAGCATCTCTCGACGAGCCCGACGATTCGAAGCGCTGGTGCTGTTGGTGCTGGTGTCGGGGGTGGAGCCAGTTTGCTAGGCTCCACGATCGGAGCAAGTGGCGGAGGAAACGGCGGCAATAGCTACCAGCCAACAGCTTCTTCACAATCTCAATTTGCACTCCCCCAGCTCCCGCACTCTCTCCAAGCGCTGTCGCAGTCGCTGCAACCCCTGTCGAACGCTGTGACGACCAATTTGAATGCCGCAATGGGCTCCATAGGCTCTTCGTCGGCTCTGACGAGAGTGTCCAATTTGACCTCCGGTGCGAGATCTGCTGTGGCATCTGCGAGGTCTTCTGCGTTACAATCTGCACAGCCCACGAATGGTGAGAGGAGTTCGAGTTCAGGCAACAATCTCGCGTTTGTGCAATATATCGAGTGACGAGTGGCCTAGGACTCACTGAGGAGCTTGTTGATGAAATTGATGACGATTGGAATCAAGAATGGCGACAAAATACACAGACCTCTAATAGCAATAAGTGTCAGGTATACTATACGATGCTTGCTGGCTGATAAGCACACGACGGTGACGCAGAGCAGTAGGACTCGGACCAACACGCCATACTTGTTCTGTTCCAGTTGGCTCGACCTCTTGAGTCACTCACCCACCCATCATCCGACCCGGGAATTAGATTGGGAAGGCAAAACAAACGCAGGACAGACGAACCGGAACCAGACTCAACAAAAAGCCATCCAAACTTACGTCAGCATTCTTTAACAAGCTGCCGCACGGATGCCTTTTCTCCACACCTTTAACGAGTGCTAGCAGTGCAGCAAGTTTCTATATCCACATGTTTGTTTCTCCTTGCTTGGTGTTGTGAGATTGTATGGGCTGAAAATCCGCGTTCGTCGAGTGAGGGGGCACTTTACAGTCCAGTACGCCCGTCAACGATCCTAGATGAGCGCCGTTCCCAAACTACAGCATCAACAATGTCCATACGACTGGCGTTTTTTCTTCGAGGCATTCCTGACACAGTTCTAGTGGACAGCGTGGAAGTTTGAGCTTCTAGTTTCGCCGAATTGTACTTTCGTGCTCTTCAGCTCAGGGACGTTAGCGCATGAAAAGTTGCAATGGGGCACCTGGTGTGAGCCTTTCTGGTCAGTTCTTCCTTGGTTTGGTTGCTATTGAACTTATTTGGAGGATCTAAGCCATGCGTGACTGTTGTCGGTGCAGCGTCTAGGTACATGCATGCAGCCTTTGTGTGCATCTAGATCTTCAAATCTGCGTTCAGTTCCTTAGAACGAGGCCTAGCAACAAATCCATTGCGCGTATCATTGAGAGGTGAAGGTTCTTCTTTTGATCGAAGGCAGGTGCGGTGAAGTATAAGATTTCCAGCATCAAAGCTTCTAATAGCGTCTATGATTGAGGCCCTCGACAACTGAATTATGACACAATGTGATTTAGTATACAGTATGCTCGTCTAACGTATATTGCCATCTATCAGTAACCAATATCGGATGCTGACTAATCGTGGTACGCCAACAGCACGCCGGCCTAACCTGTGAATCGTCTAGCACCAAAACCCAATTCGTTTGTGACGGCATTAGTCAATCGTTATCTAGGTATTTGCGCGCGTGTAGTGAAAACGTGTTTTTATGCAGCCTTTTCATGCGCGACTATTTTTTACCTACTCAACACAGTTTGTCGATGCTAGCCCTTTAGGGACAAACAGCAAATAGCAGCTAGGAACACGATTTACTAGATTTTCGAGATATCATAAAATAAAAAACTTTGATGGAAGAACCCGCTCGCCGATTTACTGAACGTGCTTCCACCGGTTAACTAGAGTAGCCTCGTCCGGTTTATTATTGGCTGCTCCCTATGAGCCATTCATTTCTCTACTGGAAGGGTCAAGATCTGTGGCTTTGGGTACAAGCTAGACATCTCACTTTTGTACAACCAAACAACACCGAACATGCGCTCTTCTTGTACACAAAGCGGAGTGCAGACGGCTTCAGTAGAGGCTAAATGCCGTCACTGGCCATACCTGAACCGAAGGATCGCTCGTACGCTCTCCACACCCACCACTCCCAACGGCCATATTCCAGAATTAGGAAATTTGAGAGCTCTTTTCATCCACGAGCGAACCCGACCTTTCAGCTGTGCTGTCGACGTGTGTGTTTGACTCGACGCCAACGTCATTAGATATCGGTAACTGCGTACTCTATGACTCGAGTGCTTCATTACCCAGAGGACCTGACTTTACCAAAGATCACATCATGACGTGTCAGTCCACGTTATCGGAGGATGTCCTGTGCAGCCCTACATTGGTGCAACTGTTGAAGCGAGTTGTCGATTAGACCACTCGCTCTCCGAGTATTCGATTCAGCAGTATTTTTGCCTTGCTCGAGATTTCGGTCAAGAACATTTGGCAAGCAATTCTCGAGTTGGTGCTACAGCAGCTATTCATATGACGGCCGTGTATAAATAACTGAAATTGGATTTTTGCCGTAACTTGGAAGAAAATCGGTTTCTACTCGCTCGCTTCGGATCACATCACCACATCACCACAACGGACCAAAGAACACGAAAGAACAATGAAAAAGAATCCTTCCTGTCCACCAGATTAGTTATCAGGACAGAGCAGCACCTCTCAGCCTTCAAGATTGTCAGCAATCCTGTGGTGATCGTGGAAGTTGGCGAGCGCTAATTCGTTGAATGGTGTGAGTACAGTAATGTGCTCACTCACTCGACGAACGAAGGCTCGGATCCCAAACGAATCAACGCATCTCCTTGAGCAACAACGAAAGGAATTGGGCTGTGCGAAAAAGAAACACCACCTGAATGGTAGAGAAGGCAAACTTTTGATGGCTGCCAAGTTCTGGTTTTGTTCATCTTTCCTAGAGTATTGCCAAGGTCGGATAATGGGTTTCGAGGCTTGAAACCTCAAACTGGAACAGAACACGGCGAAGTTCTGTTTTGTTTCGGTCGGCTCCTTTGGGAAAACCCAACCGAATGGGAGCAAAGAACCAAGCTGACGCGAAGTGCAACGTGTTCTTTCTGACGAATCGTACAGTGTTAGTGTACTCTTGATCACGTGAGAAATACATTTCCCAGTCTTCAACATTATACCCCTCTCATGGAAGCAAATAGAATGTTGAAAAAATATGCAGTTTGTAGGCATGTGGTGAAAATCGAGGTGTTCTGACCTCTATAGCAAAAAGAGTGGTTGGCGTATGTGAAAGCACAGTGCGATGAAGGGATTTCATATATATTCCTAAAATCGAAGTCTAGCCTTGAGTGAGAGAAGGTACTCGCACATTTGAGTGAACAAGTGGAGGATTTGCGCACACGATGGAGTGCGTAATCCCACTCCAGGTTGCTCACCTAGAAATATCTTGGTAGCGCAACTCTGGAAGGTGAACGTGATGATTTTCAGCAGAACCAGGCATGATGACGAATTGTGAAGTTTGAAAACTGGTTTGTCTGTTTTGTCGTTAATTTTCCTGTTGAGCTGACCCCACTCCTCCCCTGCACATCAGTTTGCATTCATCCACCCACCAAGATTCGAGAGAGAGACAATATGTAATAACAGAAGTTGAAACCTCCGCGATTTTCAATTATTGCGAAGAAGTACAGCACTGGGTCATTTCAAGCGAAAAGGTAACCACTATTGTTTCATTATAATCTTTGCTTACACAAACAACTTCACATACAAAGCACTAATTATTTGTGGATCCTATAATACTCTTTTTCATAACTTGTAAAAATAATAAACCTGTTGGCGGTACTAGAACAATGAATGAAGATACAAAACGAAAGTACTGTATACAGTTCAGAAGGAAATTGACAAGAAAGGGCATGACCTTGTAATGGCCTCTTCCAAACTGTTAAACAAAAATATGTGCGAGTCCAGTGAGTTTTCATTGTTCACAGAGGACCGGAACTTGGAGAGGATCTATCTCAGATCCAGACAGCAGGCTGCTGAGGCCCATCTGGCTTGCTAGCATGTTTAACGGCGGTCAAATAGAATAGATGTGAAAAAAGAATGTATGCGTGAGAAGCCCAGTATGTTTGCAGGAAGTCCAACGGGCACGTTGCGAAATACGTGTGACACAGCCGCATGGCATAATTGTTTTTGCTTGTTGGTTGGCATTATATATATACTTGAGAGTGCGAACCACGATCTCTGAGTGAGACCGAGATTTTCAGCGTTGCATTCAAACACAGCTCATTTCCCATATATACTGGTGACATTCGGCAGCCAACAATTTAACTGGTTCACTATTATGGTTCCATAATTTAGCTATCTTCTCTAACAAACCTGAAATAGTATCGTCGTTTTTGGTCCAGCAATATAATATTCAGCAGGGTGTAGTTTCCCCCCTGAAATTATGTAGATTCGCTTATATCGATATCCTATGCTGCATCGAAAATACAGAGATATAAACTTCAAGAGGCTCGTCGCATTACGAAACAACGACGTCTCTCAAGAAATGAAGTCTCATCCCCCGCCCCCCAGCCCGACAGGACAGGCGGTGCGCCGTGGGGTAGGGCTGGTTCGCTTCACTTCGCATGAACGCGCCGCCGCCGCTTCCCACCACTCGCCTCCCGCACACAAGCCCACTCGGTTCCTCGCGTTTTCGTACTGTTGCCTGGGCTCGTTGGTTGGATTTTGCTTTGCTTTGCTGGGTTTGCTTGGGGGGTTGTGATTCATTCCGCAATTTGCGCTCAAGCCCACAAGCAGCAGAACCGATAGCCAACACACTCTGTCCATTCACACAAGAAGCAGACAAGTGAACAAGCAAGCGCGAG